>KK115719.1:51702-63854 GCA_000611955.2 Stegodyphus mimosarum
TTGTAGAGACATTAGGTATTTTTTTGGAACAAGAGAGATGAAAAATATGCAATTCCTTCGCCGGGGATCGAACCACGGACCTCTGAAATACCGACTCAGTGTGCTGACCATTACACCACGAAGGCACGCTAAGAATGTAGGAGATATACCTTATATACTCCCCTTTTTAAAGGGCGACTAGGGTTTTAGGGGACCTAGTCGCCAAATCCTGGGTGTGGAGAGTCATCATCCACAACCCTTTTAGTTCGGGCGCCAGTGTACAGACATTAGGATTTTTGGAAGCAGGAGAGATTGAAAAATTAGCATTGCCTTCGCCGGGGATCGAACCACGGACCTCTGAAATACCGTCTCAGTGTGCTGACCATTACACCACGAAGGCACGCTAAGAATGTGGGAGATATACCTTATAGGGTCTAGTCTTGAAATCAGTTTTTGGTCTCCTTTTTTCTAGCCACTTGATATTTTTAAAATACATTTTTGGGATGACAGTACTATATTCATTCAATTTTTTTTAAATAAAATATAAATACTTTTTTTTAAATTTAATTTTGGATGTCTTTCACGAATTCTTGTTGGTGAAACTAATTATTTGGAAAACGTTTCCTTTTTACATCAGTCTGTAGGCCAAAAAAAAGTTTTTCCAACTAAACGTTTTTCGGAATTTCGAACAAAAGTTTTCGAGACAGGTGTTCATAATTTTTAGCTATCATGCAGTTGCTAGACGAGAATTTTTAAATCAAAGTATTTAATGTCTACGCCCTAGTAGATTAATGATTTCAAGTGATGATAAGATCGGATTTCTAAGTCAAACAAAAATTTTTAAATGAATTGTATATAATCTTATATATCAGACAGAATAGATTTCTTACATTCAGATGCAGGGATATTGTTTTTTTTTTTACTTTTTGCCTTTTCTAGTCTGTAAACTGTTAAATACAAAATAAAATGCACAAATCTTCTGGCTTAAACAAAATGCATTTAACTGTAATAAAAAATGTTTAGTAATCATAATATTCTTGGTCATATGTCACTAAAACACTACAAATCAAAATCAAGAAACTACTAACAATGGCAGGTTTTTAAATAGAAATTGTCAAAAAGAAATCTAAAGTAATCGAATACAGGCATTCTTATCAATTTTACAATTTGTTTTTAAATTCTGCTAATATCCTAATAATATGGAAGCACCAGGATTTTATTTTTAGTTACCAAGAATACAAAGTGCTACGACAACTCATTGATGCATTTGATTAAAACTGTACTTTAAAAAGATTTTTTAAATATTTTATTTGGATATTAAAGTATCAGTAACAAAGCTGCAAAGGCTTTATTTTAAAGGACAAGATTTTGAAACAAGATTATATGAAATTTTCATGCGATTTGAATGATTGGAGGAAACTAGTTTGAAACCGTCACACCAAAAATAGCGAGGTATCAGGAATTAAGCTTACCAAGGTCAACACAGTAATCTCATAGGCAAGGCCAAACACCAGACCTTTAAAAGCAGGAATTTGTATTCACAAAGCAAGAAATATGTTAATAATATAACATTCCAAATTAAAGTCAATAAATAAATTTACTTCTACAAATCTTACATAATAAAAGCAAGTGTAATGTGTCTGTCTGTCTGTCTGTCTGCCTGTCTGTCCATTTGTCTGACCGAGCTCTCCAGCCAAATCTATCGCACGCAGGGACCTGGAATTTTTTACACGGAAGCACAAAGGGGCTGGCCACCAGACCTCGAAGCCCGATTTTCGATTTTTGAATTAGAAAAATTTAAAAAAAATTATTTTTTATAAAGTTTTTGTTCTTCAGTTTTTGTTTCTTAATTTGCATTATTGTGTTGCTATTATTGTGATTTGTTGCTATCATTTATTTTCAACTTATTAAATCGATTTATAACAATTCATTTCTTTTTTGTAGCTTTAGCTTGCTGTTTTGATGACACATTAAATTTTTTTTTTCAGAATTGCATTTTTTATAAAGTTTTTGTTTCTTAATTAGCATTTTTTTTTATAAACTTTTTGTTCTTCCGTTTTTGTTTCTTAATTAATATTAATCACGGTTTTTTTGACTCACTGATATTATTATTTGTTTTCAAATAACGTTCGATTGTAACAATTGATTTCTTTATTCTAGCGTTAGTTTGCTGTTTTGACGATACATTAAATCGATTAATTACAATTCATTTCTTTTTTGTAGCTTTAGTTTGCTGTTTTCATGACACATTAATTTCTTTTTTTTTTTTGAATTGCACTTTATAAACTTTTTGTTTCTTAATTAATATTAATCATGGTTTTTTGACTCACTGATCGTGTTGCTATTATTTATTTTCAAATAACGTTCGATTATAACAATTGATTTCTTTATTGTAGCGTTTTCTTCAGTTTTTGTAATCATTCTTCTGTTGGTTGCTTAACTTTTGCTTTTCAGATTTTAGAAGAAATATGCCGCAGCCCCCTCGAAAAAAGAAATGTTTGGAAAATAAAAAGCGACAAGAGAGAGAAAGAAGTCGAAGAAGGAGACAAGAAGAAACCACCCCAGAAAGAGAATCAAGACAACGACAGGATGCAGAAAGAAGTCAAAGAAGGAGAGAAGAAGAAACCACCCCAGAAAGAGAATCAAGACAACGACAGGATGCAGAAAGAAGTCAAAGAAGGAGAGAAGAAGAAACCACCCCAGAAAGAGAATCAAGGCAGCGAGAGGACGCAGAAAGAAGTCGAAGAAGGAGAGAAGAAGAAACCACCCCAGAAAAAAACTCAAGACAACGACAGGATGCAGAAAGAAGTCAAAGAAGCAGAGAAGAAGAAACCACCCCAGAAAGAGAATCAAGGCAGCGAGAGGACGCAGAAAGAAGTCGAAGAAGGAGAGAAGAAGAAACCACCCCAGAAAGAAACTCAAGACAGCAACAGGTGAGAGAAATTAATCAAAGAAGAAGAGAAGAAGAAAACACCCCAGAAAGAAACTCAAGACTGCAGAGAGTTACAACTGCAACAACTACTGCTCGAATGCGTCTCTGGAGGCATTTAGAAAATGCGGCATTCGATTATGAACCATCATCTGATTATGCTTCTCATCCTTCGTGTCTCATCGGCTCAATGTCGCAAACTTGCCAACACTGTGAGGCGAAGAAATGGAAAGGTGAAGCCCCAGGTATGTGCTGCAGTGGAGGAAAAGTTCGATTATCACCGTTAATAGATCCTCCTGAGCCCCTACGCACTTTCCTCATTGGCCAGTCTTCACAGGACAAACACTTCCAAGCTAATATCAGACGCTACAATTCCTGTTTCCAAATGACCTCTTTCGGCACAACAAAAGAAATTAGAGAGCCTGGATACATGCCAACATTTAAAGTTCAGGGTCAAGTTTATCATCGCATTGGCAGTCTACAGCCCCTACCAAATGAAGAGCCCAAATTTATGCAAGTTTATTTCGTTGCCAACAGAACAGAACAGGCGCAGAAACGTTGTAGGAATGTTCCAGAAACCAGAGAGGACATAGTACTTCAGTTGCAAGATATGCTTCATCATGAAAACTCCTACGTCCAAAGCTTCAAATCGGCCATGGAAAAGATCAGTCCTGAATTAAAACTCCTTATTTTAGCCGACAAAACCCCACGCGGTGAGCATGAAAGGCGGTTCAACGCTCCGACATCATCAGAAGTGGCTGTAATAATGGTTGGAGAACAGCATGGAGCAAGAGACATAGTTTTAGAAGAAAGGAGTGGCACCATCAGAAGAATTGCCGATACCCACAGGTCTTACGATGCACTACAGTACCCACTTCTCTTTTGGCAGGGGGAAGATGGTTATCATTTTGATTTGCGCCAAACAAATCCAACTACGGGAATGCCACAAACAAAGAAGATTTCTGCAATGGACTTTTACGCTTACAGGATCATGATGCGCTCTTCAACATTCAACATTTTACTGCGAAGCAAAGACCTGTTTCATCAGTTTATTGTGGACATGTATGCCAAGATTGAATCCGAAAGGCTGCGATACATTCGATTGAACCAGAAGACGTTGAGAGTGGAACAATATGCCCATTTGAGGGATGCCGTTATGAATGATGGAAATGTTGCTGACATGGGACAGTTAGTTATTTTACCGTCCAGCTTTACAGGGGGGCCCAGGTACATGCACGAAAGGACCCAAGATGCGATGACCTATGTGCGAAACTACGGTAGACCGGACCTTTTCATCACCTTCACCTGCAACCCCAACTGGAAAGAGATACAAGAAGAACTTTTCGATGGACAAAAGCCCCAGGATCGCCATGATTTGTTGGCAAGAGTCTTTCATCTCAAGCAAAAGGCACTCATCAGTCTTATCACAAAGGCGAAGATTTTTGGTGATACTCGATGTTACATGTACACGATAGAGTGGCAGAAGAGAGGACTTCCTCACGCCCACATTCTGGTTTGGCTGAAAGACACCTTGCACGTCCATAGGGTCGATGATTTCATCAGCGCAGAAATCCCGGATCCAGAAGAAGACCCAGACCTCTTTACCACGGTCACGAAACAAATGGTGCATGGCCCCTGCGGACGCATAAATCCCCGCTCTGTTTGTATGAAGGATGGAGTCTGCACGAAGCGATACCCTCGCCAGTTCTTGAAAGAGACGCAGACGGGACAAGACGGATATCCACTGTATCGTCGTAGAAGCCCTGCAGATGGAGGTTTTACAGCAAGCATCAATCTACGAGGATCAGAAGTTTCGGTGGACAATGCCTGGATTGTTCCTTACTGTCCACTACTATCCAAAATTTTTAACGCACATATCAACGTTGAGTACTGCAATTCTGTCAAGTCCATAAAGTATGTATGCAAGTATGTCAATAAAGGATCCGACATGGCTGTATTTGATGTCACCAGTGGAGCCAATGAACTGAATGAAATTCATCAATATGAGATGGGAAGATACATTAGCAGCAATGAAGCAGTGTGGAGAATACTCAACTTTCCAATCCACGAACGTCATCCCACAGTCGTTCATCTAAGCGTCCACCTTGAAAATGGCCAGAGAGTGTACTTCACTGAAGAAAATGCTGCTGAACGGGTCCAGGCACCCCAGGAAACAACGCTCACATCTTTCTTCAAGCTGTGCACCCAAGATAACTTTGCTCGCAATTTACTTTACAACCAAATTCCAAAGTACTACACATGGAACAGCAGGAACAAGAGTTGGAACCGCCGTAAACAAGGACAAATTGTTCCAGAAGAAACAGGAATCAGGTCTACTGATGCCCTTGGCCGTGTCTACACCGTCCATCCCAACAACTCCGAATGCTTCCACCTTCGCCTATTACTACATGAAGTTAGAGGCCCAACATCATTCACGGATTTGAGAACCGTTCAAGGAAGAGTCTGCAACACTTTCAAAGAGGCCTGCCAACTTCAAGGACTTCTGGAGAATGACGAACACTGGAACACGGCGTTAGAAGAAGCAGCTGCATCTCGATCACCCAAGATGATGCGTAATCTGTTTGCTGTAATGCTTCAAACGTGCTCCATGTCGGGCCCTGAACAGTTATGGATGAACCACAGGGAGAACCTGTCTGAAGACATACTGCATCAAGCAAGGATCCAGCAGCAGAATATGGACCTGGACTACAATGACGACATCTTTAACAGAGCCCTAATCTACATTGAGAACAAGATAATATCTCTAGGAGGATTGAACCTGAAAAGCTTTGGACTTCCCCAACCTAACAGAAACAGCGATTCTGCCATTTCCAGTGAAGTAATTAGAGAACGAAGTTATAACATGGATGTGCTCGCAGCTTATATACAGGAGAATGAGCCTAAATTGGTCCAAGATCAAAAAGAAGCCTTTGACAAGATTACTAGAGCAGTTTTTGATAGGCAAGGGGGTATATTCTTTTTGGATGCTCCAGGCGGAACCGGGAAGACGTTTCTTATCAACCTTATTTTGGCAAAGGTGCGGCACAGAAATGAGATTGCCCTGGCTGTCGCTTCATCCGGCATTGCTGCTACACTCTTGACAGGTGGTAGGACTGCTCACTCGGCGTTCAAGTTACCCTTAAATCTGACAAGCACAGAGACTCCAACGTGTAACATCCCAAGGAATTCAGGAAAGGCAAAGGTTCTACAGGATTGCAAGCTCATCGTTTGGGACGAGTGTACCATGTCCCACAAAGCCGCATTCGAAGCATTAGATGTCACCATGAAAGACCTCAGACGGAACAATGACAGAATGGGAGGCGTCGTAATGGTTTTGGCAGGCGATTTTCGACAGACGCTACCAGTTATTCCGCGTGGAACGAGGGCAGATGAAATGCAGGCCTGCATAAAATCTTCTTACATCTGGAATGGCATTCAAACACTTGGATTATCGACTAACATGCGAGTTCATCTCAACGGTGATCCCTCTGCCCAGCAGTTTGCAGATAATCTACTGAAACTAGGAAATGGAGCCCTTACTTCAGAAAATGAAGATGGATATGTAGCGATGCAAGGCATTGGAAGGATTGTGACTACTGAAGAAGAACTGAAAGAGGCTGTGTTTCCGAATGTGATTCACCACTTCACTGATCACGCATGGCTGTGCGAAAGAGCAATTCTTGCCCCAACAAACGAAGCCGTCAGTGTTATCAACAAGCAACTTTTACAGAACTTACCCGGAACTCTTCATATTTACAAATCTATAGACACGACATGCAATATTGACGAGGCTGTCAACTATACGACAGAGTTTCTCAACAAATTAGAGCCACCTGGAGTACCCTCCCACATATTGGACTTGAAGGTTGGAGCACCGATAATTCTCCTCAGGAATCTGGATCCGCCTGCACTTTGCAATGGAACAAGACTTTCTATCAAGAAACTGATGCCAAATATTATAGAAGCCACCATCATGACCGGACATGCTGCAGGCGAAGATGTGTTTATTTCAAGAATTCCTATAATCCCTTCCGATCTCCCGTTTCAGTTTAAGCGTCTACAATTCCCTGTTCGTTTGAGTTTCGCGATGAGCATTAATAAGGCACAAGGACAATCTCTCAAAGTTGTAGGGCTCGACCTCCGTAAGCCGTGTTTCTCCCATGGTCAACTGTACGTGGGTTGTTCAAGAGTTGGTAATGCCGATAATCTACACATCTTAGCTCCGAATGGAAGAACATTAAATATAGTTTATCCCGAGGCTCTCTAACGAAAAGGACAATCTAAAGAAAAATTATTGCCACTCTCCACTCTCCCAAACTAACTCTGACTGTCATGCTTTAAATGATGATGTTATTGTTTAGTGCTCTCTTGAGAGCATGAGCAATAATCCGAATGGTGCTGCTTCCCAGTGCTGCAGTACCAACAGACATTAATCGGTCAGGGGCCCTTGCGACCCCAGCCCGAGCTCCACAAACATACACAAACACTCTCCTCTTCTAATTCATTGTCATCTAAGTTTAACTTACACTTAAATTAAAAATTTAATTGGTTCTCAACTCCAAATTTCCTGTAAGCAGGATGTTTTATTTCATCCATGTTTTCGTTACTTTTTATTTTTTCTGTACTGTACTCTCTATCTTTCCCTTTCAACTCTTTCCTATCTTTGATTTTGAATTTTTTATGTTTTACTTTTCTTTAAACTTCAGACCAATGATTATAACCACATGACTACGGTTTCCTAGCTAGCATGTGCATGAGGTCTGTTCTCATTTAAACTAATTTTTTAACAGATGGCTCATGGTTAGGATATATTGTTCCTTTTTATCGACGGGGAATGTTGTGTGTGGGGGGGGAAGAGAGAGAGACAGTCTACATGTCCTACACTACTATTCTTGCGCTATTCACTTATCTGCATTTTCTAAATGCACGGGCAACGCCGGGCGGGTACAGCTAGTTTTAAAATAAAAAAATAACAATAAATACGTTGAATTTGTTTGCAATTAAAATATCAGATATAAGAAACAGAGAGTTTTATTAATTAAAAAACTAAACTAATGAACATTCCAGAAAAGTGTTATTCATCGCACTGGTAAAAAAAGGTTTTTGAAGGTTATACAAAATATCGATACAAGTGTACACCTTAGAAGCTGGTTCAAAAAGTTTGCAGAGACCTACCAATTCTTTCTATAATGAAAATCTCTAAAATTTTACCATTTACTTTCTTAACGAATATTCCTGCACAGTTTATGTTAATGTTAGACACGCAGGAAGAAAATTCCCACATACTGCATAATTTTAGATATTTCTTTAGATTCCAGGTTTATATACAAAGTTTCGACACGAAACAGTTTGCTGAACACTTTAATACGAAACTAAGTTTTTGAGATCACCAGCTTTAAACAAAGTATTACACAGATCATTCTTGCACACATTTACCATTTTTCAAAGTGAATCCAGGCAACGGGCATTCAAGCGTGCGGCACTTTTTAGAAAACGGATCATAAACCTGATTTACTTCGCATTTTTTCTCAACAGTTCCTACTTTGTCTCCATCTTTTAAGTTAATATCTAGTAGGATTCCAAAAGACAAGGTCGGACTCTTGAACGCCGGAATAAATGTATCATGGCAAGACATGTTCGCCATACTTGTCTGGTAGTTACAGACGGCGCAATGGACATTGCGGTAAGCAGCGTTTGGGAAATATATGGCTCCCATGTAGCGGTTGCACAATTTCTTTGTTTTCTGATCTCTCCAGTTGGGAGCACAATCTGAAATTAGATTAGGACGGCATTCTTTGATGACGTTTTTCAAAGAGTGTGGAATTTCATAACTCATGTGTAGATATCTGAATTTCCAGTCAGTTTTGGAATCCCAAGACCAGAGTCCCCATAAGCCTTTTTCCCGAATGTACATCATATTATTGAGGACAAAATCTCTGTTTTCGTTGCACACTTTCATGTATTCGTTAAGTGATGAACAATCCATGACGACTTGCCACATTGTGAGTTCTTTAGGATTTTCTCCATTGCAGATAGCACAGAAGAGGGACTTGTAGGTTTTGAATGACGAAGGATTTGTTACTGGAACATTGTTGAAAGGATCACTCCAGTTCTTCGCATTCTGCTCACAGCGTCTGCGAATAGCTACAGGGCCTTTGTAAGAGGAGGAACAGACATCAATCATGAATACACTTTTCTCCGACAGACCTGCAGATCTACAAGAAGCAGATCTCTCATATTTGCTACTGATATTCAAGAAAGGAGAATCTAAGCAGCAAGTGTCGTAAAGGACACACAAACTGCTACAGTCACAGTTATGATGGTCAGAATTATCAAGATCTCGGGGCACAGAACATGTATCTTTCGGGGAACAGGAAGCATTCCATTTACGAATCTCGTTATAGTCATAACCACAAACAGAACACAGACACAGAAAGCAGGCTGCGATTTGCAGAAGGAAAACTTTTGCGAACTTCATGAGTCAATTCTAATGAGCCATACTGTTTTAATTTATCTGAAAAAGAAAAACAATATTAAATTATAAGACATAAATATTCTAATATAACGTGCAACAAAAGTAACACAATCACTGCGATAAAGTACTTTTCTTTTGAAAAAGAATAGAACTTTTAAGTTATTAAATTATCAATAATGACATTAAGACTTGGCTATTTTTTTGTCAGAAAACTGTCTTGGATCTGAAGACTATAAACCACTTTTGTCGACATACAATAATCCTAAATCCAAAGGTTTCGCCATTTTAGACCAGAATCATTAATATAGTGGCCATCTTCGCTAATAAGCAACCGATTGGACGTTTATGGTAATAATTAGTAGCAACCGAAGTTTATGAAATTCTTTTGAAAGAAATTAATTGATAAAAGGTAGTATTATAATTCTGCTAAATTTGTAGGATGCATTACTTTGATATTTCTGTTGTGTTAGAATAATGGTTAAGCTGTCTTAATAAAGCAGCTTTTGGGAGATGACCTGAAGCGCTTTGTTATAAGCAATCTGCTACAGCATTAACTTACGAAATTTTTTTGCTAATGAAATTCTATTCTAACAAAATATCATTAATTCTCATTGTTTCAATTATGTTTTTACTTAAACTTTCGACACAATAACTTGTATTTTTTTGTGTATTCAGAATAACTATCAAGGTGAGCTTTTCAGTAATTAAATTAGAAGAAAAGTCATCTGCCATATTTCCCTTCTTTTATGTATGAACTAAATAAAATTTCAGATTCAATGATACTCACCTATTTGTCTAATAGTTATAATATTTAACACAAGAATAAGTATCATGCGGTAAAATTAATAACCCATTCGTAAATATCACCAGAACTCGTTACTGGATTTATCAGAATTTTTATGTGAGCTAAATTATAATTTTAAAAAATTCAATTTGATGCTTTGCAAATTCTACAAAATAAATACGTGAACTCAAAATAATATAATAACCAAAATAAGTTCCAGTCTAAATTATCTATTTAAATACAAATCTGTAATTAATAATCTGAAAACACTTATAATATAAACCTTAATTTTTTCCTTAATAATCTTTTAATTTCTGAGCGATATCTTGTTACTAGAATCATAAATCCAGATCAGAAACTTAAAATGTGACAAATCAGATTCAGAGATGCAATTAAAACATTTATTTTTTATAAACTATAATTGAAATTTAAGTACTTTTCCTCAAAATCGTTCATATATACATTGTTATGGAGCTTATGAGTTATGCGTGTATAGAAATAGAATTAAATACAGCCGCAAAAATACATTTGCCCCATATTTGTCAATGCTGCATAAGAGAAGAAAAAATGTACATACATACATTTAATAGACAAATATATTTTTATAATTTTCATTTAATTTTTGCAGAAAATATCGTTATACTGGACGATAGAAAGGAATCTTTGTAAATCGGAGAAATGTGAACTGAATGTTTACTTCGCTTTTCATCTTCTTTCATGTAAACATAAAGAAAAAATCTGATATGGATACCACATGACTTCCTTATGTCACATATTAAATTACACACATTTTTTGTTGCGCTTCATTTTAACTTATATCCTCGAAATAGTCTAACTTAATGAACTTATTCCTCAAGGCAAGTTAAAAATGGTATCAAAAATTGCAAATTTTGAAATTAAATATCGCTGTCAATTTTTGTCATAAGAGTGTCAAAACTTTTCGTTTTTCAAAACGAATATAAAATTTTCCTAAGTGTAACAGAATATGTATAGGAACCGGAAGACCGCATTAAAATTATCTTTCATTATTTTTTAAAATTAAGTTTCGTATTTGAAATTGAGATTACTTGAATATTTTCATCACTTAAAGCACTTCTGTAATCGGAAGTTATATGACTACGACAAATATTGCGGGAAACAAAGGCCAGGTAAAGACTTTTTAAGCCGGGTAGGAAGGGCGGGTACGTATTATTATTATTATGAGGTTGCGTTCCTCTTTTTTAGCATTTTCTCTCCCGCCCTCGAGCGACCTCTTAAGTAGTACGTTTCTCGGCTATGGTATCGCCGATTACAGTAACAACGGGAAATGCACAACTAGATGTTATAATAGTTCCATGTACAAAATTTTAACGTTCTACGGCTAATCATTTTCGAGTTATACAAGACACGTATGTACGTACGTACAAACTTTACGAAAATATCTAATTTGAATCCGTTTCGAATCCATTTTACAATCCATTTCGGAAAAAAAAATTATTCTGTCCGTACGTACAGGCGTTATATAAAAAATAGCCAAAATAGATTTGGGAAAGGTCAAAATGAGTATTTCCATCCAAATATGATAACCTAAATGTTTCGCGATTAGAATATTTTCTTTACTTTATAGAACGAAATTAAAAATATTTGAGGAACACAAATGTCTATTGAATTTCTATATTATTTATAGAATATGAAATATACAGTATCCCTTAATACAAATATTACTTATCCTAAGAAATAAATTAACTCAAATGGTATAAACAAAACTCAAATGGTATAAACAGATTAAGAACTTAAACAGATTAAAAAATATCATGCAAAACATTTTTATAATTAAAATTATATATAATTAAAACATAATATTACAATGAAATAAGCCATATCCCCTGATACAAATGTTAATTAACCTAATAAAGTAATTAAACAATTTACCGTTGCAAAAAGAAACAGCTTTTTAATTTCTTAAACTTTTCAGTCTCTTAAAAACAGTAACATAAGAAATACGA
>KK115719.1:64491-78848 GCA_000611955.2 Stegodyphus mimosarum
ACACACACACACACACACACACACACACACACACACACACACACACACACACACACACACACACAGACTCTTTGTTTTATTATATGTAGAGATTACATATTTTTAATTCATAATATTTTTAAATATAATAATTCTATAATCTCTATAGAAATATTATGTTTAAAAATATTAAGCAATACAAAGCTCTATGGAATTTTTTTTATTAATGACGTTACAAATAATATTTTGACACTGATTTGCGTTATTTCTGCAGAACTTTATATTTTTAATATGACTATGCCAGTAAGTAAGACCACGCGAATTCAAAATCCGATTTATGCTATCCGGAGTATTCCCGAATTTTTGAAATTGGTGAAAAATGATAAAGTTTTCCCATGTAGCAGGAAGAATGCATTTACTTTCAGCACAGTTTTTATAGTTACTACGAATTATTTCCGTAAAGAGGAAGGTAAATGACTTCCAAATTAGTACAATTCCTTTCTTTCAACGAAAACAAAATGTAATCTCGTGGCTAAACATATTATTTCCTTAATAAACTACTTTCTATAATATTAATATTCTTACATTAATAAAATATTTCATTTCATGAGCATTTTGTGGCAACTATTGTACCAAACTTTTATGAAATGGCAATTATGCGCTATCATCCTAAAGACAACAAAAGTTTCCATAATATAATAATAGAGCAAACACTGTTTGACTAATTAAAAAAGTTTTGATAAGGCAGGAAATAAAAAAACCTAGAACATTACATAAAGCACATACGCACGCAAATATGAAATATATGTAGCACAAAAAAATTTTATAATATTTCTAAACCCTCTTTTAAATTATCTTTAATTATGAGATCTTTACCTCCATTCTAAAAAACCTCCGCATAACAATTTCCATATTACTAGCCAGTCTTCTTTTTTTATTTACTGCGCCGAATTTTCTTATTGAGGAACTAAATATTTGTATTTTCTTAGCCTGCAAATTTTCTTTAAGTGGCTTTGTTCTTGACACGTAATCATTTCCTAACCTTATCTGCATAAATTAAAAATAAAAGTTATTTGTATGAAAGAAACAAATACAATTGTCTAATTTATTTTTTAATCGGACCCTCAAGACAAGCCGAAAAAGATGGTAAAAACACCAAATTTCGAAATACATATTAGGGCCAGTTTTAGTCGTAGGTAAGTCAAAAACTTTCCTAGTTGGAAATATAACTAAGGTAAGTCAAACACTTTCCTAACTGGAAATATAACTAATATAAGTAAGGTAATTCAAGCACTTTCCTAATTGGAAATATAATTAAAATAAGTCAAACACTTTCCTAATTGGAAATATAACTAAGGTAAGTCAAACACTTTCCTAATTGGAAATATAACTACGTCTATAGTCTATATCAGCGGTTCTCAACCTTTTAATTAAGGCGTACTATCTAAAGAAATATTGAAAACCTTTAGTACCACTACTAAATTTTACAATGATTATTTTTTTAATTTCTCAATAGAAATATTAAAATATATATATATATTGTAGTTTGCACAACCTGTTGGCTAGTTGTTATAGACATGCATACGTAAAAAATATTAGATTAAAAATTTCTTACCATTTTAATTATCAAAATCTAAGTTATAATACTTTAATTCTAAAATTTACTGTGAAATTTGGGCTTGTTTAAGAGAGATCAATTTCTTTATGTCTGATTTTATTTCACTTAGTTTTAACCGTAAATTAGGATCCACTTAATTTTTGTTCCGTAGTTATTTTTTAAATATAGTATGGAAGAAAATACTTGTTCACACAAATAGGTTGTGCAAAAAGGCAATAAAAATTTAATAGCTCTATTTGAATTGCCTTTAAATTCTTTTTTTCGGTTCACCCAAAGGTTAACAATTGTGTTATTTTTTAAATCTTCAGTTAGAGTTCGATCACAGGAAATATCTAACAATTGTTCTTTTTTTTACGAGATAAAATTTCAGGTACATTTTAACAAAATGGATGTCTAATCAAATTTTATTTTTCATAATCGACACTTTAAAATTACTTATCAATGGAAAACAAAGCTCAGATCACATAAATTTACGAGTGTTAGAGAATAAACATAAACAGGATGTTGGGGTACTTAATTTTTGAATGTAATAGTTAAAAATACTTTGTTACTTTTATTGAACTCAATTATTTACAGACAGCACATTCTTTGTGCTTACAAAATTTCTCATTCACTTGTGGCAATAAAACTGAAGATAATGGTAAAGTAAACTAAATTTAAATACAAGCTAGTAGTTCAAGATTACACAAATTGATTTAACCTAGCAGGTGTACCAAGCCGGCATGATATTAAACTTCGGCAAGAATGCGAAGCCGAGATAAAAAGTTCGAACAGGGGGTAGAAATAATAACGTGTGCTCTGAATACCGAAAACACGTTATGATTAACCTTTTCGCTATTTATATTTTAAATACAGTGTCATTCACCCTAACTCATTAACAACTCGGCAAAGAAACAAGAGAGAAATAGGTAGTGACAGGAAAAGCTTAGAAATTAAAATAACTATTAGTAAATATAATATAAAACTTATACCCTTTCAAGCAATAGCATTTTACACCTTTGGCTTCCTCACCGTTTTCTATTTGTGCATTCAACGTTTCTTCGTAAAGATATGGTAAAATTTAATTAAAGTGCCTGTATTTTTCATGCGTTTAATATTATGTTAAATATTGTGTATGTGTTAGATTTAATGAATTGAATATTGGTTTTGCATTATGAACTTACATGCAAAGTACTCATTTCCAAGCAATCATTTGGAATTCGGGAACGGATTAATTCATTTTATATTAATTCCTGTGGGGAAAATTGTTTCAGTTTATGAATATTTAGAATGACTAACTATAAACGAATTAAATTCGTGAAGCAATATTGAACTGCATGCAGATAGAAAGCGTGCACAAACACACACACGCACACACACATAACATATAAAATATACGCATCTATAGAGCTACAAATACATGTATATATAGAGAAAAATATATAAGAAAATCTGAGTAGTTTAATGGAATGCATTAAAAAGATAACCATTTCTGTTAAGATTTTATAATTGTTAAATTTTCTATTACAAGCAGAAGAAAATTCTGCATAAATGAAAGGAAATTATTGGCAGACAGACGATGGTTTGACAAATTAAATAAAACAGTTTGTACCTTTTTCCAGTTGTAAAATATCCGGCAGCGAAGACGAGTTCAAATCCTTTCGGGGGTCAATGTTATACTTACAAAATCTCTTCGTGAATGTCTGTCTTTCGTTTCATTATTTATGCTTAAAAAGATGTGTTCGGCTCTCAAATTCAGTTGGGCAGTGACGTAGTAACTGACCTTGACTTAAACAAACAATCTCATCGCATTCAGGTATTTATTATTAAATGAAAGATATAGCGGGCCGGAGTGACTGATGTGAAAAACCACGTATCATCGATCGTAACTTTAGCAGTTAAAGAACTATGTAACTGGGTATTTTCCAAAAAGCAAAAAAAAAAAAAAAAATCTTTATTCTTAAAGCCACCAGTGTAAAATGATAATACAGATTACGACATACATATCTGCGGTTATGGTTAATAATTAATGAACAAGATCCACTAAGCAAAAATTTCAACAACAGGTGAAAGATCTCCTAGAACCCTTCTTGATAAAAGACGCTTTAACTATTTCAAAATATAAAATAACAATGCGCCCCCTATTCTTGAAGGCGGTTCTGAGAAATCAAGCATGAATATTTTCACGTGGTACAAAAATCGTGCAAACGTGCTAAACGAACACGAGATAAATGATTATGCAAACTAGATATACCACCTACGCGTGTTTAAATCATTCTCGAAGGAAAACTGCAAGTTTGAGTTCCTAACCTGTCTCTACCTACGCCTATGAGCCTTCTAATATTTTACCTAACGTTTTCGAAAATTGCTGTTACGAACACGATCTAAAGAAATTCTGTAAACATCTCCTACATCGACAGTCTTTCAAATCATAAAAAAATAATGAAGTATTACTTTCTCATTCATAATAAGCGAAATTTTGCTTCAGAATGTTAGAAATTACTTTTCTAATGAACTTCGCAGACTGCTGCCAACATTACGGCATATTTTAAATAAAGCATCAAGAGTCGCATGAGAAAATATTATGAAAGACCCACAAAACATCGCCATATGTAACTATTTTAATTCTTTACGGTTCACGATTTGTTATGTTTCGTTTTCAGTGGACTCTTGTACGAGTAGAAACCCTTCAATGGGTTAAAGTGGCCATGGTCACTTATGGCCATGGTCACACTTCACTGACTTCAATGGCCATGGTCATATGTTACAATGTTTCTCAAATACACGTGTTTTCACCTACACTGTCACAGATGTCAAATTATGGAAATTATAAATATGGACTAAATAACTGACTGAATGTAATTTTGCTTCCAGAAGATACAGAAGATCTTTAAACAAGTGAATAAACTCTTATTGAAACACTCATTTCTTTAGCAGATAGCTGGCAGGTCGTTTTATCTCAGTTAAAAACATTTATTTTCCTTTCGTTGATTGGAGTATGTACGTTTGTTGACATCCGAAAATTTGAAAAATGCTCGAATCATGGCAAAGAAAAATGCACATGATTAGCTTGATAATTACAACAAAAACTTCAAGGTTCATATGCTATATCAGCTGTAAAAGCATTTTTATTCTGTCACGGAGTTTATGAAGAAATTTGATAATGTCTATTGTAAAACAGGATTTATTTCTTTGTTTCTTCTCCATCCGCGAAATGGTAATCCCAGAATCAATTTTTACGTGTTGCAGATTGCATGGTGGAAATAACTAACCACGTTGGGATTAATATATTTTAAAATCGAGAATCGAGAAGCACTTCTTAGTAAAAAAATAGCATAGCTCACAAGAAATGCATTATAAATCCTTAGTGATGCATAAGTACACTGCGGAAAAAAAAAGGGGGGACAGTTTTTTATCTCTCCTTCTATTGGTTCGATTGACGAAATTAAACTTGCGTTTTTCATGTCTCGAAAGCGCGACCTAGTATATATATTAGATTTATATATAGCATTATTCTAACATAGATATTTTGACGCAAAATAGAACTTTTTCTGCAATGGCATGCCAATTATTTTCAATATTTCAATTCTACGACTCAAATTATGCCAAACTACCAAGTTTTGTAAAAATCGCATCGAGTTTTTAAAAATTAACTCTCAAAATTTTAGCTCCTCAATGTTAATTGAATTTGATATATATTTATTATTATCGCTTCTTTTTCTTAAAATTACTTGATTTCTTCTTCAAGAATTCGAAGTTTAAAATTAATCCAAATATAATTCCCCCATTTTTTACGATTTATTTTTAGAATTTCTACTTTTAAATATTTTTTATAAATTTTTCGAAAACAATTTTGTATTATAACCTATAAAATTTTTAGCATCCTCTAGATCTATTTCTAGGGACACCTGCCAAACATTAGAGTTTTTTTATTTAAAATATTTTAAGATATATATGAAATTACACATTGGTGCGTTTTCAAATTTGGCATCTTATTTTTGAGCGACAGTAACGTCAAATGTGGTTTACGCACTCTGTTAAAATTATTTTACAGTTTGAACGATGCCTTTTTTTCCTTTCACCTGCAATACAAAAAAGGAAAGGAAAATTAGGTTGCTATGAATTAAGAAGTTCGCCAAGTAAATTGCTCTTGGAGCAAACTGACAAAACTACACCAAGATAAATTTTTGAATTTCTCCGTAAATTTCGACTAAATTTTACAAAATTTAATATTTAAGCATAATTTGAGTCCTAGACTTGAAATACGAAAAAAGATCGGCATTTCATTTCAGAAAAAGTCCGATTTTGTGCCAAAATACCTATGTTAGAATAATGCTATGTATAAATCGAATATATATCCTAAGTCGCGCTTTCGAGACATAAAAAATGCAATTTCAATTTCGTCAATCGGCCCAGTAGAACGGGAGATAAAGAACTGTCCCCCTCCTCATTTTTTTAGCAGGGTACATTACCTACAGCGTTATAACTCACAGCTGCCAGGCCACTGCTGGGTGCTGCGTTATAACTGACAGCTGCATTAATAGAAAACCAATTTCAGATATTACAGCGCTTTTTGTTCACCTACTAAGGACGCTTTTACCTACATAGAGTGCTTATCCCACTCGATGGTGGCGGACGTAGGGCAGAACTATGGTAAACAAATGGGGCCCCCGTCTTCCATCAGCAATCAACAGTGCTGCATCATATAGTGAAAGACGGAAAAATAATTTGAAAATAAAATCTTTAAATTATATTCTATCACCTAAAAAATAATTTATTATTAAATTTTTAATCAAAACATTAAAAAAATTAAATAACGTTCTGCTTTTTTTCCTTAAATGTTAAAAAATGTCATCTATTCCCAAATTTAAATAAAATTAAGAATTAACCAAAAACATTTCTATTTTAAAAGATTCGGAGTTTCATTTCTTTTTTATTGTAAAATTGACGTATCAGATATAATAGATAATATTTAATACATTATATTAAATAAAAATATCAGTTATTAAAAAGGATATTACCACTTTAATGAAATGAAAGTCAATAATATTTAAAACGTCTGCAATCGGTACTGCAATATTGCATCAAAATAATTTTATTTTATTTCAAATCGCGTGTAGTGTTAGAGGTAGTGTTAGAGGTTTTGCAACTGATATATTACAGAGTGTTAAGAAAGCACGCTATTTATCACACCTAGGGTATAAATAAACAGGGTTTGTTAAACAATTAAGCATTTTCTTATATGATTCATTTCTTATCTGTGTACAACTGGATGATAACTGAAAGATCATTTGTGTCATCGATTGGCGATAACGTGCTTTCGAGGTTCTAATTTTTATCTGCTACGTTATTTTACTTATAAGAACTCGAATAGCTGCAGTTTTCAGTTAGGATATTATCGCTAAATGAAAATAGTAACAACTTTTCGAGATATTAACAACAGCCAATAATAATGATGCGAAAAATTCGGCGGTTGCGCCTGTATGTAAGCTTTCCGGCATACCACTAGGGTTGCCATAAAATAGTGTATGGTAGGGTTGCCAGATTGGCGACTTTATCGCCCATTTGGCGACCAAATCGGCGATATCCCATGGTCCAATCGGGAAGCTTCTAGAATAATTTCCTGTCGAGATATTTCTCGAAACGTGTGGAACTTTAAGAAAAGCTATATAAACCCTTGCGTTTCTGAGAGCAATGAGTTGCGAAGTGATTGTTGCAAGCAGAGTGTGATTAATTGTGAGAATTGCGAGAATAGCTGCTGACTGTGATTGCTAAGCTACGCAAGAGTTTTGTGAACGGAAAGCGATCGAGATAGTGCTTTGCCGTGAAGCTACCTTTACAGTATAGCTTGACAGTGTATTGGTGATTGTCCCACGGTGTTTATTATAAGTCTAGTGTTGCCGTGAAGCTACCTTTACAGTTACAGCCTGAAGCTGTGTGGCTGATTGTTTCAGCGTATTTATTGTAGATTTTCGACGCTTTTAAAGGTAATTTTAGAACTGTGCTGTAAATAGTGATTCTTGTAAATAAATTGTGCTTTTTATTGTTCTGCATCGTGTTTTCATCGGATACTCTCAAATCCACGAACCCGTATAACGCAACAATAACAAATGGCTAGTAGGAAGGAAAAAATAAATTTAAATGTTCCGACCAATACTTTATTTAAAAACTTTAAACTGTGAAGGGTCGTAAAACTGATAAGGCAACATACTAGGAATGATTCCAATTTAACAAAAATTACGCTTTATGAACTGATTAGGAGGAAATATTATTTTCCGACAATAATGATATTAGTAACCGTAAACGGCATTAATATAAAGTTTAAAATTTTATACACATTGCGGACCCCTTTGTGGGCCCCAGGTTAAGGACCTTTTCAGGTGATATATCTTGTGAAACCCGAATTGAGAAACTTGACTTAATAGGAAAAGGGAGGACTTCTGGACAAAAGCTGTTTCATGTTTACGCGGAAGTAGAAATTAAGGAGTTTATATTGCAATTGAAATTCTAAAACTGCCGGATAGAAGAAGAGAAAGTATAGTGGAACTAATTCAGAATGCAAAAGGGGCTTTCCAGAGTTCAAAAAGATTTTATTACCAAGTGAAAAAGATGTACTTTGAATCAAGACATTTTTGGGTAATGTCACGCTATTATTGGCACTTATTCAAAGAGCAGAAGCGAGATTAATGGTAAACCACACCAGGGCAATTTGATTTTGAGAGTCTTTCGTGTAGGAATTCCTAAAGGTTACTGAGTCGTATTCAGCTGCACATGGCATTTAGACCGTTCGAAGAGTTTTAAACCAGGATCGAATTGTCGGTACTCAGCAGTTTTGCCCGCTCTCATAGAACCCGAAGTAATTATAATTGCAAAGTTGTTTAAAAAAAGTTAGAGACTTTTACGAGAATAGTTTCAGAATTAGGAACAGAATGATTTTTGAAACTGCGAAATTTAACATTTTATATAATCACCTTGTAGCAAAATGTTCATCGTCCGATAATATATTAAATGCAAAAACAGTCTTGCCTTTACATGCAAAATTTAGGTATGCACAAGGAATTAAAAGTTTCAGCAGAGCATAAAATGAATAATTCTATGTGTTGTTCTACATAATACAGTTTCATTAATCTAGACAACCAGCGTTATCTTTGTTTTGCTTAATTTAACAGTTGCTGCCTGAGATTCAGGAAGCGCAGAGATAAAATTTTAGGGAATATTTAACTTTGGACAAAAATATCTGTTCAAAAGTAATCTGAGTCAGTAGATTATTTTTTTAACTTCACAAATTTCGAACTTAAAATAATGGAACATTTTGCCAAGGTTAAATCTAATTAATTACTTAACAACACATATTAACCTTCCGTTGCTCTCATGAGGTTTCGTCTTCACAATAAGCTAAAGTCTAAATTTCCGTGATTCAGACAAGACATAAAACTTAGCTAGAAATTTATTAAAAATAACAAAGCAATGAGTTAACCATTTAAATTAAACTTCTAACACAATTATAATGTAACGATGCTAGCCATTGTTACATGGGAGTTTCAGTAATTCAAGTCTTTACATAGATGCAACACGAAAGCTAACTTTCGATGACTAACTTGTGGAGACATAAGTATGTTTTTGAAGCAGTGCACTTGAAAAATAAACAATGCCCTCCCCAGGACTTGAATAACATAATAATACAACGCGACACATAACACGACGGGAGAACGAAAAATTACCTTAAAGAGAATGATAATTAAAATTCAGCTCATGGGTTATTTATTCTCAGAGTTAGTTGTTTTTATCTCATTGTGGTTAAGGAGAAAGTGACATTTAGAGAATAAAACAAACGGAATTTTAGTAACTATTTTTCTCTAAAATAATTTTTGCTATTCCCCTCACGCCATTTTATCCAATTGTGATTTCCTAACACATGTTTCAACTAACACTGCTTGTCTGGCGTTTTACATAAGTTACAAAACAACATCCAAGAGATTGTATCAGGATGGTAATTTCTGGAAGGATCAAGTAAATTTAATTTTCTTTGCGTGTTGTACAGTTAACATGTTAAAAAGCGTACTTTAGAAAAAAATACAGGTTTATCAATTGTCTTTTTATTTCTGAACCTGTAAATTTTGCTTGTAATTAATTACGTTAGACTTTGAAAGCAGAAGAACTTGCTTGAATATGTTAATATGTTATGTTATGTAATAATCGACACATGAATTACTCATGTACAAATTTGTTACAGACATTCGTGTAATTACTCTGAAATGAGAATAATAAGTTAATGTTTGATGTCCATTAATTTTAAATCTGTTAATCAACGAAGTTGTAAGGACTTTATTTTATTCAAACCAATTAATTTTAGTTTTCTTTCCCTCGTTAGTTTAGTTTCCTGCTGGAATACAAATTTAATAATAATTTAATATATTTATATAATGACGTATTAAGCTAATTCTAAGTGTGTTTCAGAAGCAGTATTTAAGCTGCGTTACAAGAGCTTGTGAGGAGTAGTAGCGGAGTTAGTTCCGAGTTTATTCTGCATATTCGAAATTAGCTCTCTAGTTGATGTTGAGATCTCTCAGTTTATACTGATATTTTTAGGCTCGGCTTTGCTGTGTGTAGCCGATTTAGCCTTTAGTTAAACTAAGGAGCCAGTCGTTAGCTATCTTAATTTAATGTACGTTTTATATTCTTTTTTCTGTTAATTTAGTTAGTCATAAGTGATGATGAATTGTGAGCAACAAGTGCATGCATCTGTTTAATTTAGTTTAAATAAAAAGGTTATTTAAAACCTTCTTCTGCAGTAATATTCTTCAAAGACGCAGCAAGCATTCGCTACTTCGTCTTCTACGTGGAGTTCACTTTATATGCTACCAAAAGAAACATCTATAAAATAAACATACATTATACTTTAATGTCCGATAAAACAAAGGTCTTACTTTGTATCTGGCAATGGTTTGATAATGCAATGTTTCAGGCTAAGAGCTGGATGAATTTTATACACAGGAATTCCGACAGCGTAACTCAGAAAAGCACTTGGTGCAGTTAGTGTTATTACAGAAAAAGAATCTTTTCTAATTTCTTCTAAGTTTTAGTGAGTCTTTCTAGTTTACATAAAGGAACCAAGTTACGCATGTTAAATTTGAATACCATGCCTGGGTGACCACTTGTGGTGGATAGCGAGACGAGAATCATCAGAAGAGATGACACTATTTCTTACAGTCAATCGCACTGGAGGGCTGGAGTATGCAACAATCATGGAACCGAAGTCTGTAATAAAATGTGCAGAGTAATTTAAGACGAGTGCTCACTGTCGATTGACTAAGTCACTTGCCATCAGAG
This sequence comes from Stegodyphus mimosarum, assembly GCA_000611955.2. Taxonomy (NCBI): domain Eukaryota; kingdom Metazoa; phylum Arthropoda; class Arachnida; order Araneae; family Eresidae; genus Stegodyphus; species Stegodyphus mimosarum. The sequence continues at coordinate 75,398 of KK115719.1, forward strand.
AATATAGTATTAGCTTCAGCGAAGAAGTTTGAAGAAACTAGTAGTATATTTTTAGGAGAAGCATGGAACACATAGTGTGGACGTACGAGAGCTTGTGCAGAGTAAAGGAATTTTTTCAATGTAGTCCTCGCGCTAACCTCGTCAACATATTCATTTTTTAAAAAAAAGTAAGAAAAGTTAATTTTTTGCCCTCAAAGAGATCAAATTATACCTTACAAATTCCAATTTGTTCAAAAATTAAAAAAAAGGATGACATAGAAGAATGCGGTGTTTTCTTAAACCTTCTGCGTTGAAAAAATTATTGATGCCAGACGAAGACCATTTTCATTTCATAAACAGACAGAGTATACAATAACGGTCACCAGTGAATCTCTAGCAACTGATGCATGAAATGCCGTGGCGCAAACCTAAAGTGACAATTTGATGGGTGCGGATAGGTACACTGCGCTAGTTCTATATCTCCCATTCTGCTGGGCCGGTTGACGAAATTCAAATTACATTCTTCATGTCTTGAAAGCGCGACTTAGGGTATACATTAGATTTATATATAGCACTGTTCTAATATAGGTATTTTGACACAAAATCAGACTTTTTCCTGAAAAGGAATACCATTTTTCTCCATAATTCTATTCTACGACTTATATTATGACAAAGTGCCAAGTTTTGTAAAAATCGCACGAGTAGTTTTTAAAAAATTAGCTTTAAAAATTGTAGCTCCTACATTTGTAAATTGAATATGGTATATTTTATTATTATCTCGTTTTTAAATTCCTACTACTAGATCTCACTCTCCGTATATCTTGTTCAAATTTTCAATCGTTAATAAAATACTTTTTATTCATCGACTCAAATTCAAATACATTTTTTTCAAACTTGTAGTGGATGACACTTGATGTTAATACTGTTTCTTCACATATTAAAAATTTTTAAAAAAATTTCATTTTAATTTTTTGCATTTTAAAAATTTTTCTTTGTTGACCTAAGTAGGAATTGACTTTAAAAAAAAAATTTAGCCTCCTCTTAAAGTAGATGTATTTTCAGCATTCACCTGAAAAAATTAAAGTTTTTTACATCCCTGTACGAAGTAAAAAAGAAGTATTGTAATCGCGAAAAATTTCGGCTATCATATTTCAACAAAATATCTATTTTGACCGCTATAGAATGCAATTGAACGATGTTTTTACGTGACATCCGTGTTTTTGCGTATGGACATAATAATAAGACTCTTTTCTCCCAAAAATTTATCAAACTGATTTAAAATGAATTCTGAAGAGATTTTTTCGTGGCGAGATACATACGATTCGAGATACATACATACATACATACGTATGAACGTACGTATGTATGTATGTATCTCGCATAACTCAAAGACGATTAGCCTCAGAACTTTGAAATTTTGTATATAGGACTGCTATAACATGTAGATGTGCACCTCGTATTTTGGTTGCAATCGGCAGCACCAAAAGGATATAAATATATATATATATACCAACCAAAAGGTCTCTACCTTCTTAAACTGCTTTCTATGAATTATAAATATATATATATATATATATATACCTACTCTGTTACTCGGCTGAGCTCAGTTTTTTAATTTTTTTACGTTGATAAATTGCGCATTTTTTGCTTTAAAAAATGATTGCATTATGTTGTTCTTATCTTACGATTAAGGTTTTTAGGCCTTAAATAAATCTGGATGAAATATTTTTAGAATTATCAACAATTTAAAAGTTGTTTAAGTGCGGCTAAGCCTAATCATTCGAATGTAGAGAAACCAAGTTTCGCAAGATAACGCCTTCTTTTATTATTGCGAATTAAATCCTGCTTAATCCATTCTGGAATATATTCGAGGAAATAAGTGTTTAAGATTTATTTCGTAATTTCCAATATAGATATTTTGAGTTTTTATGTATTTTTGTTTTTTCTGTAAGTGAGAACTGAATTAATTGAATAAGAAATACTGAATCGTCTGGGAAAAATTGTTTGTTTTTTTTTAAAATTTTTTTACACATCGTTTTAGACTTATTATAGTATTTAAATAGAACATGTGGCAACGATTAGGTAATTCTTCAGATGATATGCACAATTTTTGTGAATTCTGAGTTATAAAATGAAGGAGATGTAACGCTGTTAAGTGAACCTAGCGTTAGAGTGTCGCTATGGGAAACAGTATAATGAATTTTATTGTGTGAAATATAGTGAGTGCATTTATTCTATTGTGATTTATGCGCTATCGACGAAGTAGATTTAATTAGCAGTAAGTAATAAGTTTAAATGAAATGCAAAATGCGTATAATTAAATATTCCATACAAGGAAATCATGTGTTTAACACATCAGATTTTTTACGTATATTTAGAACTATTATTAAAAATATCATTTCCCACTAGTATGGTGAACGTAAAGCAAATCAGTTTCAATTTTTGTAACTGATTTAATCAATTTGCGATCGGTAAAGGAAGCGGATGATTAAAAATGTAATCCTAAGTTTCTCTCAGTTATTCTCTTTCTTTTGATGCTAAAGTTAAAAATTTCAAGAGACGATTAAGTGCAGTTTTATTGTAAATATTTTGTATTTCTTCACATCGCGCTGCAGAGAATATTGGCTATAACTATTTTGTAGGAAATAGATGGCAATTACTTTAATTATAACTATTACGATTCTGAATTTTATGATCTGCTTAACATGCTTTGTTAACAGATTACATTACAATGCAGATAAATCTAAAATTTTTGTAATACATTTTAAAGATGTTTATACTTACACATTGTATATTTTAGATGTAACTATAAAAATAAAAATATATTTCGAAATTTTGCTAAGAATTTGAAATTTTCTTTGATAATGCATTTATTGCATTTCTTAAAATTGGATAAAATAGCTTTTCTTAAAATTTTATTATATTAATTTTATTTCCTAATTTTTAAAATTTCCAATTATTAAAAGTCTGATTCGAGAGATTTAATCTTCGATTCTTCTTCCAATTTTACTATTAATTTACGCCATCAGAAGTTCGCTATACAAGTAATTTTTCATAAGTTCATTTTTAATAGAATTTCGAAAGTAATTGGTAAAAAACAAATAAAATGAATAACAAAAAATGCAACGATACAATAACTTGAAATTCTGTTCAATAACAAGTGTGTCTCACTGGAGCGTTTCAAATGTATTTGACATGTAAATACGCTGAAAAAAAATCTAAATAATCCAGTCCCTCTTGTTAACTGCGATGTTGCAAGTCCATAAAATTATCAACTGAGTGTATTCAAAAACAAATGCATTTAATAATGCGTCGATATATTGTTCTTAAATATTGGAATATTATTTGACTGCATATATTATTATTATTAACTCAGTAAGTATATTATTCAAAGTTAGTAATAGTTCTCAGTAAGTTTATTATTTCTAAATATCAGGTACATTTTATATATATATATATAAATTAACAAATG
>KK115719.1:78930-112860 GCA_000611955.2 Stegodyphus mimosarum
AAATTAATTATTAATTTCAATAAAACAGATTTTAAGGAATTTACTTATTCACCGTTAGGTTAGGTTTAAATTCTTTCACCACATTTTAATTTAAAGTAACCAATGATTAAAATGAAATTATTTTTAAGCATTTATTACAAATTTGCAACATGTTAATACTGCATAATTTCATTTGAAAATTTTAACCATGTACTAGCCAATTAACTAACTTAGAATTAAATATTATTTTTCTGTTTGTACTGCTGTTAATTATTTTACAACGTCTTGCAACGAGATTTATAAATGTACTGTTCAGATGGAATTTCTAGTGAAAGTAAATATGTAAGCTACACGTAGATAATCTGAAATACAAAACTACATATAAAAAGCTAAATAATCCTTTTCCCCTCCAAGTCATATTTGCTGCTATCTGTATTTAATGAAATAGAAAATATAATAATTAAGAAATTTATAATATTATACAGGTAAAAGGTATTCTACAGACATTCTATTCAGTAAATCGTTTGCTAAACATAAAATTAAAATATCATCCATAATACGCAGGAATAATAATAATAAAAATGCATATTACCTTCGAAATAATTCCTAGTACAAAGCACGTTTATGAGCACAAATCTCAGAAATTATTAGATTCAAATTTCATGCTTCGTTCGCTTTGTTTATACTTTAAAAGTTTCTTACAGTTAAGAAATCTATCTGTTGCCATCCACTTTCAGGTTAAAAGTGGAAAGAAGTCTCTTGTTCCGTGCTCTCAGGGTCTAACGACGGCTCTCAACATGTTTTTCCGAGCGTAATGACCTTCAGGTAGAATATTTTTTAAATTATTTTTTCTCCTTCGCTGCCCTTTCAGCTTCATTCATTGTAAATCTGCACGTGTTTGAAATGGAACATGTTCACAACATTTTGGAGGATGGTAAAATGAGCTGGAGGAAATTATTTCGTTACAGGCCATACGAGAGAAAAAGTCCAAACCATTTTCGTTTCAAACCGTGAAAGTGGTTTTGAAAGGATGACATTTATTGGCTATTATTATTTTTGCTTTTATTATCATTCTGTTGCAGCAGAAAAAAACTCTGAGAAATATTTCCTCAAACGCGCTTGAAAACATAACGTGAGTGAAATGTAATTTAGTTATTCTTTACTACTCAAACGCTTCCCGCTTTTGGGTATAAAATAAATAAGTAAAAAAAAAATTAAAAAGTAAAATCTGAAATGTTTCAGATTTTAAATTACGTCCAAAGGCGCGTTTTTTTAACATTTCGTGTGTAACCTTTATTAAATACTGTTGCGTGCGTACGGGTTCGTTATGGATTGAATGCACAAGTCGTTAAAAAGTTAATAAAATTTATTCTTTTCGCAAGAAATAAAACAAAATGCTGAGATATTTCCTCGGAGATATTCGTACAATATCACAATATCTCAAACGTTAAACAAAACTCAATTCAAAAACAGAGAAACTAGTTCTATCTCACAGCTAGATCGCTACAATTAATAACAGCATTAAGTGAACAAACAGTTCGCTTAAAGCAGTTGAGATGTTTGAATTCGGCTTTTATAAGCTTTTTAATTATTTACTAGTATATTCTGGTAAAGCTTCGATTTTTATCAATATTTGTGGATGGGAACAGTAATTACGAGATATTTATTTATTAAATATTAAATGCACGCGCTCTTTTACTTTTACTTTTCGGACGTAGCTTTCTCTTCAAAAATCGTCTGCGTTGCATGGGAAAATAAAGCAATTTTAATTACAATTCTAAATAAATAGCTAAATAAATACGAAATCCGTAACAATATCATGTTCTACACAGTCTCACGCGCTGGAAATAAAAATGCTTTTTCTGTACAACTTTGCCATGGCTCGCTTAGAAATCCTTGAGTCTGTTAATCAAAAATTCATTAAAGTTTTACAAAATATCAAATCGATAATAAAACAAATTCCAAATTTCAAATTTGGGCTTGCAGCAGGATTACGTCATTCAAAATTCGAGGGCTGTAGGTACCGTCGTTTTATCACAATGCGAGAAACATACATACTACATTTATGTACATTCTTCATTATTTAATTTCTTTAAATATAATACAAGTTGCAAATATTTGGTGGCAACAGTTTGAAGAGTGAACCGACATTTAATGTTTCCGATGCAAAATCGCAAATCGAAAACAATAGTCCTTCAGAGACAAAGCCCCTATGGACTAATAAGAATTTTGTTTAAAACATTTCCTAGTACTTTCTACAGTTAGGAAAACGGTTTTTTTTTTTTTTTTTTTTTTTTTTTTTTTTTTATTTAATTGAAATTTTTGTTATTAAATTTTTTTTATTTTTTCTTAAAAAACAGTAGAGTCCCGATTAGCACAGTTAATTCCTACATCCGCGGTTAATCCTTCGAAATAAAAATATTATTAACAATTTGTCTGAATTTTTAAACAGTTTCATTTGAAGAATAAGTTCTTTTTGTTATGTAAATTCAATCAGCGTTTTAGAGAAAAATAACGCGTTTTAAAACGGAAAGAGTAATGTTTTTGTTTATTTTACTCTTGCATTTCCATAGGAGTCAATAGAAAGGGAAGATTAGTATCTGTAAATTGGTTTATTTTTACGCTGGAGCAATTTATTTTTAACGGATGATTTGACAATGCTTATGCATTCCAGATTATATACAATTAAATTACTAAAGTTGCAGATCAAAACAATTCTTAAGTACTGTGACATCATCTGTTATCACTGCTGTTATCCTTCGCATTTTCTTATCTTTTTTATTTCCCTTTCTGAAAAATTATTGCTTTACCTTGTTAGTTAGTTTGTGATAGTAATTTTTCCATAGTTAGTACAAACTTAATTTCTTACACATTGATTAATTCGCCCTCGACTAACCAGATAATAACTATAGTTCCTTTTACGCTGAAATTGTATTTTGATTCAGAAATTCTTTGTATATCTTTTTTGTGAGAGGTCTGATCTTTACTTGCGATGAGGATCATACGAAAATGATTTTAAGATCTACCTCCTTTGTGTATAACTACAAAAAGGAACTTATTACTTACCACACATTAAATATTCATAAATAAAAAATTTTTTAAAGTTATCTTGATAAATAAATGCGTCTATTGCAAATCGATAAGCTTAAACTGTTGATTTTTAACAGATTAAGCAAGATAGTTCATCGCTTTAAACATGCAAAAATTTATGAAGATTTATTTTTTTATATTTTTGTATTATAATTTCTCTTTTTAAAACAGTGAAATGATTACAGTCAGTATCTCTCTAGGGCGTTATTTCAAAATTAATCCGTTTTGTATGATTCTTATAAAATGTAGTTGACGCACAAACGCATATAATGGCAAAAGTGAGAAGGAAATCTTTTTATCTAATAATAATCGTACTGAAACTTTTATAAACCAGTAGTGATAAAATGGTACTACATTGAGAATCAAAATATAAATTCCCCATTCTTAATTTAATATCAATAATATAAACTTCGCTTTTGTCCACACGTACCTTTGCCCGGCTAGTGTATAATATACTGTCTTCATTATCGTTACTGGTGGAAGTACCGGATGCCAGTTAAGTTAGATTGAAAGTAATGTTTCTAACAAAAGAGAAAACGAGACCGCTGTAATCCTTCTCTAATAACGATGCAAAAAGTACGATTTATAGTCATACATTTTTCAGTCTCATGCAATATGCTTCCCCATACATAGTTTCGATAGAAAAATAAACTAATTAACTCTCATTATAGTAGCAACAATGAAAAACAGTTTGTAATTATTTTCGTCTTTCTAATCAAATGGTCGTAAAAACTCAAGTTCCATCCAATATTTCATCTATATTAGTTGATTAAATATGGCAAAAATTTATCATAAATGATCAGAGATCAATAACGCAAACAAGCAAACAAGGACACAAACAGTCATTCTTCTTTATATATATAGATTTTGTAAAAATTACAAATTTTTTATTAACAGATTCTATAATTTGAAAAGGAGTAGTAGGAATTCTTTTCGAAATAAAGCATTTTTATCTGCAACGCGCCAGATTGTTGCCATTCGGAAAGATGAGTGCGAAAATTAATGTTTTTAGAATTTTTAATTAATATCTCGGCTGATTAAAATCGTACGAAGATGAGAATAGTCGAAATGGCTTCCCACGAATTTTTGTAATTGGGAATAATGTATTTAATGTTTGACAATGCTATTTTTATTTCATTGTAAAACTTAGAAATTTTTTATTAGCAAACTCTGCGATTTGTAAGCGAGCAGTGGCAACACTTGCTCCAGCGTGCAAGACTGTTGCCACTCGGAAGAATGAGGTCGAAAATTAGTTTTCAGAGTTTTTAATTAATGTCTCTGATTTTAGCTATATTTTTTCGGAAAAAAGTAGACGTAAACCTTTTCCATGATTCAGAAAAGAATAGTAGAAAGTTTGGTGAAGATAGCTATAGTAGTGACTGAGTTAATCGCGAACAAACACGCAAACAGACATTCTTCTTTATATATATATATAGATTGTAAAAAGTGTGTGAAACTTACCATTGCAATTTCTGGATAATTAGCGAGATTCTTGTTCTAATTTACCTATGCTTTATCCCTTTGTGAGGATTTATTTAATTTACTTAACAGTTAATTTTATTTTGAAGCAACTTTTCCCATTTCTGTTGCTTTCAGTCCATGTTTTCTTTGCCAGAATGATATTTCAGTTTCGCGCGTTATGCAAAGAAAAGTAGAAAGATGTTATTTAAGCTGATGTGTGAATTACTTCAGACAGAGCATGTTCTGCGTTTCGGCTACGTTGTTTCCCTGATATTTTAGCTTGCTATTTTATTGTCGTGCCTATTAATTGTCGGTTTGTCTACATCAGTGATAGGGCTAAGAGCCAGCCCACGCAAATTACCTCTGTGCAGCTTCGGTTGCTTATTCAACTTAGGCTTAATTTTAATTTTACGTTTCTATTTTGAGTTACAGCCAAAAGTATTGGTTAGTTTTTGTGAGCACCAGGAGTGCCTACTGTAAATCCTTTCTTGAGTTTAATAAAAGGGTCTTTCACCCTCCCCACGTGTTGTTATTGATACAAGCGTTATCATCGGCGAGTACAGTAACCTGAGTGCAAGATCAGTCACAGATGCTTTTGCGAGATATCTGAGCGGGCAAAAAATCGTAAATACATGAGACGAATGCCTAAATTTTTGTATCAAGATATGTCATAAAAAACATGTTTTTTATAACCGTAATGTGTACACGGGAAAAGAAAGAATCATTTCCTAGCAATATTGATAAAATTAACGGGTTTCAGATGTAACGGATAATGGCAAATTTTGGATAATCAGGTTTGAATATTATCGAAAGAATTTCTTAAAAACCACATTTCATCATGTTATTCATGTTACATTATGACGATAAAAAATTTGTTTGGTCATTATCTTAATAATATTTTAACTACATGTCAAGATCAGTGGGGTGGGGTGGTTTTCAGGAATTTTATAAAATAAACAAAATTTTTTATCTCGGATACATATTATAAAAGTCTGATGTGTACACTACATGACTTCGTTGTACGGAATATTAAATTATACGCATTTTTTCCTGCCTTTCATTTAAATTTATTTTGTCGATTTTCATTAGACATATAATTCTTATTTAAATCATTCAGTTCACACTTCGCAACAAGAAAAAAAAGATAAAAATTCTAAATATCTGTATTATAAATTGAAAGATATAAAAAACATAAAACACAAAATACAGTTAAAGCAATTTAAAAAAAATTTTTTACAGTTAAAATTACAATTTCTACGCAAAAACAAGCAATTCGGCACAGAGTTTTCGGTGCACAAAACTGAAAGTTTACTTTTAGTCTCACTCGGCAAAAAGACACAGAAGGCGTAGAAACTGACTTAATTTGTTGTGGACGCTATGCTGAGTCAATAGTTGGGATAATATAGTAACTTAAATGATAATTATAGAATGGATTAAGCATAATTTAATTTGCAATAATAAAAGAAGACCTTATTTTGTTGTTGCGAAGCTTCGTTTCTCTAGATTGGCAACAAATCCACTATTATGCTGTTTAAAATGTAAATAAATATGGCTGCTATAGGCTACCTTAACTGGACGATAGGAACAACATAATCCAACCATTTTTTTTAATTCGCAGTTTACCAACATATAAAGAAAGTGAGCTCACTAGGGAGTTGAGTGGATATATATATATACATATGCAACCAAAATAGGAGGTGCACATCTACATGGTATAGCAGTCATACATACAATATTTCAACGTTCTGAGGCTACTCGTTTTTGAGTTATGCGAGATACATACATAAATACGTACATATAGACGCTACGAAAAAATCTCTTCAGAATCCATTTTAAATCAGTTTTATAATTATTTTGGGGAAAAGAGTCCTTTATTCTGTCCTTATGTAAGGATGTCACTCAAAAACATTGTTAAATTGCATTCGATAGCGGTCAAAATAGATATATTTTCGTTGAAATATGGTGCTCAAAATGTTTCCCGATTTCAATACTTCCTTTTTACTTCGTACAAGGAAGTAAAAAACGGACCCTGAACAATTTTAATAAGCAGTTAACTTCATTTTCCATGGTTAAATTAGCCTTAGTTAATTAGGTTAAATTAGCATTACTTAACAGACAAGCACATAATAATGCATTAGTACTTTATTTTATAATTCAGCTACCTTTATAACACAGTTGCAGAAAATTAATGTGAAAGTGTCTTTTCTTTCAGTATTTCTGATATTATTAATGATGTAAAATGAATATTTTTAAAATCAACGCGTAAATAGAAGCTATCACATACAGTATTAATAAGTAAACCTTTGTGCTATTTTGAAAACATGCTTGTTTGTTTCTGGAAACAGGTAAGATTACATTAGAAAAGGCGAAAATAAAAAATATATTTAGCGAGGACGCGCTCATCTGATCAATGTTTACATTTCTAGAGTTATTACGTATTGCCATATCTATTTTTAGATTCGTTACAGTATTTATACTTGGGCTGTGAACTGATAGAAATGTCCAGATTTGCTCTGAATATCTTCACCTATACAATTTGTTACTGGAGTTGTAAAAACTGTTCAGACTTTTTATTTATATTTTTTGCTGTTCTGGCATTTTTATTCATAAAATTTATACGAACTGTTAACACATAAAAATAGTACTTGAAAGCACTGTAAATATCAAAATGTTTACTTTAATTATACGATACTCCTCTGTTATCAGGACCGAATTCGGAAATGTATGTATGCACTTTTGTATGTGTGTATGTGCGTATATGTGTGTGTGTGTATACACATACATGAATACGTCCGTACATATATACACGCATACCCGAACATATATATTCATACATACACATACATTTCTAAAATCTGTCACGATAACAGAAGCGTACCAATTATTCTTTGTTTTGGAGCTGAGGATGGCAACGATTTGTAAAGCAATTTAAAATAATGTCCTGAGTAGTAAGTCTTTTATTTTTGGAAAACGTTAGGATGTTATTTTTACATAGTTAAAAATGTAAATTTTAAGATTCTTATAATATAATGAGTTAGAAAATATTAGTGTCACTTTTGCACAATAAAGCTGGGAAACATAAAAACAAACATACGTCAAGCTATATATTGGAGAGAGAGAATTTACCCAATGCCTGTTGTGTCGGGCTCTTTCGGTTCGTGGTAGTTCTGACCAGCGTTCGAATCCCGGCGAATAGGCTATCCGCATGGGCGCTTTCGTGGTTTTCCCCATGTGTAACGTATATACGAGCCATTTTCCCTTAGAAAGTTTTCCACGAAGGCAACCGTCTTCTTAGGCAGATTGCCTTCCGAGTGCTTTACCATAATCAAGTAAACGAAACATATAACTTGTATCTGCCTTGTACCTAAGCTAGAGTCCCAGTCACTTTATTTCCTCTTCCAGGTATGTACTTTCGTCTTGGGATATACTCCTGCAATTATTGCCTAATATTTAAATGTGAAGATATTTATGACTGATGAAGAATCTATGTAAGCTAACTTTTCCAACATAACTTTTTTCTATGTAAGCTAACTTCAATTTTAAATGTCTATAAAGAGTGTTAACTTTATTTGTTTTCTCTTTAAGTTAAGCAGAAGTCTCTTACATGTGAAATAAAGATTTCATATTTGTTTCATTTTATGATTCTTCAATGAAACCTTGCTAAATAGAGGACAGTGAACTCGAAATGCCTTATCTGTGTTAATGCATAGCACATCATAATCAATCAGATATTGTAAGACTTATTATTATGAACTGCATTCTGCGACCAGTTTTGATGGTAGTTTTTAAATGTTACGAGCTGAATGAGCTTTGAGGCATGAGTTCTCTACTTATTTATTGCTTATTTTAATTACTATTTATTGTTACTTTAGTTATTATTCCCAGTGTTAGCAGCGGCATCAGCATCTTGGTAAAGTTTAACGCGTTCGTTCATTCGATTCGTTAGAGAATCGGGGGGGCTTACCAGTAAAAGAGAACGCATTTACCATATACAGTGTGTTAATAAAGGCTAAGTATCTCTTGAAAATTTTATTGTAAATTCCTGTTTCTGATTTTAAATATGAACCAAATAGGATGAGCCAAACAAAGATTTGCGATAATTCTTCATAACATGATATCTTTTCATAAAAATGTGGAAAACTTAAATTAGCATACTTGGCAATCTTACACAAAGAAATAATCCATTAATATGTTACTCCTTTCCCTCTTAAAATAGTTTAAAAGTCATCTTTACAGTATGTAAAAATAGTAAAGTTTCTATAATTAAGCCTCTTTTCTTCTTTTCACCGAAGAAAATGGGATTAAATCATAGAAATTTTATAATTTTCATATATTTTAAAGATGAAAAGAGGGTTAAGTCCTTTATTTATGTGAAAAGACCAAAAGGGGAAAGGAAGGTGAAAAGAAGAAAACGTTGAATATTGATTTCAGGGACTGTACAAAATTGAATTATGTATATGATCTCCAAAAGTTTTAATTGCTTTACTGAAAGTTTACTTCAAAAATAATTTTGAAAAAGTTTTAAATAACTTTGGAACAAATGAATATTTGTTTAATTGAATATGGCGAAGAATATAAGGACTTTTTCTTTAGAAGGGGGCCTTCGTGAAAGGAATCCTAATGGAAGCATGTAAGGATCTTAAGTTTGACTAACGTTTAGTTTATTTTAAAACTTTACTAGCATCTCTTATTTTTCACTTCCGACCAGAATTAACGCGTGAATATGTTTATGCAAATTGTACTTGCTACCACTTAAGTATTTAAGTTCTGGCTTTTTGCCAAGAGTAGAGTAGAAGGGGAGAGAGTGAGCCGTCTTGCCACGAGTCTTCACGCGAGCTTGCCATCAGTTACTTTCCGCCTTTAAGGCCAGAGGTTTTAGTCCTCTCGAGAGCTAAAGACGTACTGTAGTTTTCCGCAGTTTGCGTACTACATACGAAGAAATTTAAAAGGCCAATCTTAGTGTTAGTGATCTGCGTAAAATATTAAAAGTTAGCTCTTATTTAAATTTTAGTTAGTTAGTAGTCTTATATTTTTACGTTCAGACCACAAGTGGTTGGTTCTTGTATCCCGAAGTGCGACAGCAACTGTGAAATCGTGGAAAAATAAAGGGTAATTTTAACCCTTCTTATATTGTCGTCTTTGCTACATTCCATAGGACATAGTTTGCAGTCAAACTCACTGTCCATTCAGGACACGTCATGTTCGCCAAGCAGATAAAAGGAAATACCAGTCCTGATAAGCAGACTGATGTTTATGCTGATTATGAGGTTGCAATTCTTTTCTCTACCTGTATTATTGGTGACTAATTAGCTTATGTAAACTACCTATCTATTCGTCGATTTGTTTCTCCTAAAGGATCCGTACAAAAATTCAAATGTTCATCATATAATTTTGTTTGATATAGTTTAACAGAAATAGTCGCACTTTGAAAAGCTGCTTTATTTTGTTAATTTCTAAAACTTTAACAATGGGTCTACGTCGAATTATTCAAGACATTTTCAGTCGTGCAGTTTTTCGAAATGCCCTATGTTTATTACAGTTGGGTTCTCCTATATTGCTGTGGTGCTAATAGTCAAAGTAATATAAAGCATTATTTGTGACTAATTAATGTTTATATTCGTTATTTTAATGCCAAGCAAACGTTGCTTGTTCAGTAAAATCCGTCATGTATAAAATAATAAAATTTCAAATAAATTTTTCCGAAATTCTTATTTAAAATTAGGAAATATTCCAGAGATTCTAAACCTAAAGCTAACTTAATTCCCAAAGTAAATTTTTGAAAAAAAAAGACATTTTCATCAAGGAGGTTGCTGGATAAGAACCTTGCTTGAAACGCGTGTAGAAAAAGTCTCCGGAAATGGGCGGAAAAAGAAAAAATAATTAAGTTCTTGATAGTTTATGTAAATATTTCGCCAAAACCTGCTTTTTAAAGGTTTGGGATAGTTGTCTGCTTTACACAATAAAGTATGATAATCATTGCGTTCAGCAAAACCATAAGGAAGTACTTATTTATTCAGGCAGAAATTTCAGCTGAGTGTAAACATTTACTTTAAGAATCTCATGAATTTTAATTGTGGAATGACTTGACATAGAGGAAGGCGTTGATTCATAGAATTCGGTTGCCTTACTTGAGTGGCAATTGAGTATCTTGAAGGAACTATGATACATCAAGGATTGTTTTTAAAACTTTCTTTTAATATTTAGAATTTATTTCATTTTGTTCTTTGAATTGTTTCAAATTTCCTCAGATATTCCTTGAAACAAATCTTTCAAATTTCACAGCTTAATACTATCAGGTATTTCTCCCGCCTTCTTAGCATACCTTGGTGTGTAGTGGTCAGCACGCTCGGCGCGTGTTCGAGAGGTCCGTGGTTCGAGTGCCGTTGAGGACATTCTCATTTATCAGATATCCTGCTTAAAAAAAATCTTAATATCTCTACAATACCATAAAAGGAACTATCAAAATAAAGAAAGATAAATTCATTCTGATTTAAAACACAGCTATTAATATTGAGGTCTTCCATCGTGTTTGTTATAATATTTGCATATAAGCCATGAGTTTCATTCTGTTCAATGACAATCAAAAATTATATTAAAAAGATACTTAACTCATGCGTTTCTGTTGCTCAATATAGTGCAATCTCCTCTGTTCAACGGGGATACCTAGGGTCTACAGCAATATTTTGTCTAAATAAGCTGTTGTTACGTTCGATTTTTAGATTCGTTAGTTAAATTCGATTTTTTTAATTAAAAAAGTAAACTGCAAATGTGAAGTCACGTATCTTATATTCAAATGAAATATTCATATAGAAAAGGAAAACATGTTTTTTTATTACTTTTCTACAATTATATTTCCTTTGTTATTTCACTGAAAAGCAATAATGATAGTTTGGACTTGAATAAATGTTTTTAAAGAAGTGATCTGCTTTTTTCCTGTATCATTATTGACAGTTTTGCACTTCAATTTCTCATCAACAGGTAATTAATCTTTCCAAGTACACATTTCTATCCTTAAAATCTCATTAAAAGTCTTAAGCAGGTTCCTAAAATTATTAAAATAAAATAGTAGTTTTGAAAAAAAATTGATATTGAAGATACTGAACCATTTAATTTAAATTAAAGAAAATCACATACTTTTTAATGCTTTTCTCGAGGTTTCTCCTTGGAGGGATTCGTCAAAGCAGGGTTCCTTTGATTTACTCAAATTAAACAAAATCAGAGTAAAAACACACGTGCAAAAATATAGAATACCTTCATTTCCTTTCTGCATGAGGTATAATCAAAACAAATACATTTCCGGCATCCTATGTAAACAACTATTCAAGTTCCAGTGTGTCATCATCACTTCCTAATGCAATGGTAAAGATAATTCTTGGTACAAAGGGAAGTCTAATATCGTTTTCTTCATATCTGAAAGTAAGAGATGAATGTTGTTTATGTACTTTCAATTACTATAATTTTAGGCTTCGGAATATTCATATACCATTTCTACAATTATATATCTGCTTACACTATCTGCTCATTTTCCCTATATCGTGGATTTACCTATTCGACTATGGTTCTAATATCTGTCCCAAATAAATAAGTACCCAGTTATTTCTTGGGCTAATTAAATCAGAATAGAATATATATAACACTGCAATAAAAATTATGCCTTGATTTTCTTGAAGACGCCTCTGCAAATTTTTGGAAGTTAGAATCTGTTAATTTAGATCTTTTTGTTATTATTATTAATGTTATAATTAGAGAGCGTTCTATGTTCCTATATTAATGAGGGATTATGGAATATGAAAGTAGCCAACTACGATTGTGTTTGCTATGAAATTGGAGCAATCAGTTGAATAATGGTCCTCAAAAAGAGTTTCATTTTTTATATTTTTAGGGAATTTATTATATTCCTTTTCAATATAGCCTGGCATACATTGGCAAAAACAGAAAAAAAAGGGAGGATTTTTCAGTAAAGAATATGAATCAACTTCTTTTTAAGGAACCTGTCGGAACAGAAGAAATAAGTAGGTCAAGACTCAAGAGAATCACGTCGAACGTGAAAAATAGAACAAGCAAATCGGCAACCTTGTATTGAACTTAAATTTGTAAAATTCCAATCGATTTCGAGGGCAAAACGGGTCTCCCTTCGTCAGGAGCAAAAAATTTTGCAAATCGAGAAAGCGAATGTCGATCATATTTATATCCTACAGGCAACCAATGTAAGGAGCTGATAGCGCCATCTGTCGTCTGAAATAGTAAAAAAGAATGAAGTTAGTAGAATTTTAAGGCATTAGGCAAGACTGGATTGTAATTAAAGTCATCGACTAACAAGGATAAATTTTTGTGAATGTGAAAAGCTTCAATAAAATCCAAGTCCCTAATAGAACCAGCTTCCTGGATAATTTTAGCAGAACCGAAATCAAAGTTGTGATTGAATTTCCAACTATGATTAGCTATTGAAGATTTGTTAATTTCGCCTTTTCGGACGTAAGATTCATGTTCCTTTATGAGAAATTTTAATGCTCTTTTTTCGTTTAGCCAATATAACTTAATCCACTCTGACAGGATATGCTATAAATTCCCCACTAATTAAAGTCAGAAATAGAATCTTTAAGAACCGAGCCTCGGATTTTATTTATAGGCGAGAAAACAACAAGAAAATTAAACTTGTTTAAAATCCGTGCAATTTTGTAACTGATAGAAGGATGAAATGGAAGCACAAAAGGTTATTAATGTTATTTCTAGCATCAGAATGTGTTCTTATATGGCACGATGAGAACTTGCGACCAGCTTTATCAATAACTACGGGACAAAATCCTCGGTTAAGGGCAACAGATCTTAAATAATTGAGTTCATTAGCAAGAAGAGAATCTGAGGAACAAACTTTGAAAGCTCGAAATACATAGTAAAAAGACGCCATTTTTTGTTTAGCCGGGTAACATGACTTAGCATGGGGAGGTAAACAAACAGAAAAGGATTAACGGTAAACAGTTGTGCTGAAATTAGATCTATTGCGGATTATAAGAATATCAAAGAAGGGAAGTGTATTATCATATTCAGTCTCAAAAGTGAACTGGATAGCTGTATCAATCGAATTTATAACAGATAAAATCTGGTGTAAGTCTTCCTAAAAAGTCTAAAAAGAACGAAAGTGTCGTCTACGTAGCCGATCCACAGACGAAAAGATAGTTTTAAAAATAATTTGACCTCAAAATAGTGCATGTAAATGTTTGCAAGTACAGGACTGAGGGGATTGCCGAGAGCTAGTCCTTCAATTTGGCAAAAATATTCATTTTGGAAAACAAAGTGAGTTTGACTCACAGAGACTTTAATGAGAGAAATTAACTCTTCAATTTCAAAATGTGAGAAATGGAATTCTCAAAGTCTAGTTTCAAGGCATTTTAGTTCACCTTCGACTGGAACATTAGTAAACAGCGGTTTGACATCAAATGAAACCATAATGGAGTGCAAGGAAAAAATATCTTTAAGTTTATTGATGATTCGAAAAAATTTTTTACGGTGAGAATATTGTTGGAAACTAAAGGAGAAAATACGGAAACTAAATATTTGGCCAAAGGGTACGATGCCGTTCCTAAATTGGAAACTATATGTCGAAAAGGAATTCGAATTTTGTGAACTTTGGGGAGAGCATAAAATCTAGCACAGTTAGCAATAAGTGGAAAGGGTGATTTCTTAAGCTGAGTCGAAAGTATATGAGAAGACTTTACAGCTGTTTTAACTTCTGTGAGGTCAGAAGTTGAGGGATCTATAGGGATCGAACAGTATGGGCCTTCACTTATCAGTTTCGTGACTCCATTTTAATGTATGTGTATTTGTCCATAACCACAATTTGTCCACCCTTATCAGCCTTCGAAATTATAATATTAGGATTACAACGAATTTCACGTAAAGCTTTCTTTTCTTTTTGATTGAGATTCGAAACAGATGAATTATTGTTAAAATTCACATTATAAGTAATTAAGTGGCGAATTGTATCTTTCTGTGTTTCTGAAATTTTAGAGAATTTAAAAGCTTTTTTAATAAAGGCAATGGTTTGAGGACTGGAAGGTTTCGATAACTTAGAAAAGTTAAAGTTATTAGTCCAAAAGGGCTTTGCCCCTGAAAGATTATTTTTTCCGTTTGGCGATTTTGCGTTGGATCACTCTGAATGTGCGTTTCGCTTTTCAAATTGCCACCACCAAATATTTTCACCCTGTATTATATTTGAAGAAATAATGAAGAATCTGCATAAATGCATGCGTGTTTCTCGCATTGTAATAAAACACCGGTACCTAGACCTACCCAGTTTCGAATGACTTAATCCTACTGCGAATATGGTCATCTGAAAGTCGAAATTTGAAATTTGGAAGTTGTTTTATTATCAATTTCATATCTTGTAAAACTTTAACGAATTTTTGATTAACAAACTCGAGGATTTCAAAGCGAGCAATGACAACGTTTCACAGAAAACCATTTTTATCTCCAGCGCGTGAGACTGTGTATCGGAAATTCTAAAGATATGCTCAATTTAAAATTATTTTGTGGTATTGCTCTTGAAATGAATTTTTGGTTTAAGTGAGAACATGATATTTAATAAATAAAGGTAACACACAAAATGTTAAAAAACGCTCCTTTGGACGTAATTTAAACTCTGAAAACTTTCAATTTTTTTTATTTTAATACATTCATTTGATCCTCTGAAAGATTAACCTTCGAGATATTAGCAATGGGATTAGTGTTAACAGTGTGATATCCACAAGATGGGCAGGGCTAGCTGAAGGGAGCGTGAGCTTTTTGAATTTAGAAACAAGGATGATTTTATGGCGTTGACAAGCAGTTTCAGTGTTAGACCAATATTTATGATCAATTGAGGAAAAAGTTAAAGTGGAAATGGCAATTTTTAAATGAAGGGGATATAATTCAAGTTCAATTTCAGGCAAACGTTTGCTCGTGTTTCTTATAGTGTGACGAAGTAGTGACAATTTGAATTTATTCATAATTTTCGAAATATGAACAGAAGATTTGAGACTACATTTAATTTGTATAAATTTGGGAATGATATTCTGATGTTTTATAAAGTTTCGCATAAAGAAACATGAATCTTGCGTCTGAAAAGGCGAAATTAAGAAATCTTCAATAGCTAAATCATAGTTTGAAATTCAATTACGAGTTTTATTTGGGTTCTGCTAAAATTATCCAGAAAGTTGGTTCTATTGGCGAAATGGATTTGCTTGAAGCTTTTCACATTCACAAAAATTTATCCTGTTTAGTCAATGACTTTAATTTCAATCCAGTCTTGCCTAATGCCTTTAAAATTCTACTAACTTCATTCTTTGTTACTATTTCTGCCGACAGATGGCGCTATCGTCTCCTTACGTTGGTTGCCTGTAGGGTATAAATATGATCGACATTCGCTTTCTCGATTTGTAGAATTCTTAAACATTACACATTCTTAAAGATAATTCAGGAAAAGCAAGGAATTTCTCAGCAGAATGTTTAAAGCATTTCTTATCTATAATAATAAAAGCAAGTGTAATGTGTCTGTCTGTCTGTCTGTCTGTCTGCCTGTCTGTCCATTTGTCTGACCGAGCTCTCCAGCCAAATCTATCGCACGCAGGGACCTGGAATTTTTTACACGGAAGCACAAAGGGGCTGGCCACCAGACCTCGAAGCCCGATTTTCGATTTTTCAATTAGAAAAATTTTAAAAAAATTATTTTTTATAAAGTTTTTGTTCTTCAGTTTTTGTTTCTTAATTTGCATTATTGTGATTTGTTGCTATCATTTATTTTCAACTTATTAAATCGATTTATAACAATTCCACCATCATGACCGGACATGCTGCAGGCGAAGATGTGTTTATTTCAAGAATTCCTATAATCCCTTCCGATCTCCCGTTTCAGTTTAAGCGTCTACAATTCCCTGTTCGTTTGAGTTTCGCGATGAGCATTAATAAGGCACAAGGACAATCTCTCAAAGTTGTAGGGCTCGACCTCCGTAAGCCGTGTTTCTCCCATGGTCAACTGTACGTGGGTTGTTCAAGAGTTGGTAATGCCGATAATCTACACATCTTAGCTCCGAATGGAAGAACATTAAATATAGTTTATCCCGAGGCTCTCTAACGAAAAGGACAATCTAAAGAAAAATTATTGCCACTCTCCACTCTCCCAAACTAACTCTGACTGTCATGCTTTAAATGATGATGTTATTGTTTAGTGCTCTCTTGAGAGCATGAGCAATAATCCGAATGGTGCTGCTTCCCAGTGCTGCAGTACCAACAGACATTAATCGGTCAGGGGCCCTTGCGACCCCAGCCCGAGCTCCACAAACATACACAAACACTCTCCTCTTCTAATTCATTGTCATCTAAGTTTAACTTACACTTAAATTAAAAATTTAATTGGTTCTCAACTCCAAATTTCCTGTAAGCAGGATGTTTTATTTCATCCATGTTTTCGTTACTTTTTATTTTTTCTGTACTGTACTCTCTATCTTTCCCTTTCAACTCTTTCCTATCTTTGATTTTGAATTTTTTATGTTTTACTTTTCTTTAAACTTCAGACCAATGATTATAACCACATGACTACGGTTTCCTAGCATGTGCTAATATGAGGTCTGTTCTCATTTAAACTAATTTTTTAACAGATGGCTCATGGTTAGGATATATTGTTCCTTTTTATGTTGTTATATTATGTTGTGTGGGGGGGGGAAGAGAGAGAGACAGTCTACATGTCCTACACTACTATTCCTGCGCTATTCACTTATCTGCATTTTCTAAATGCACGGGCAACGCCGGGCGGGTACAGCTAGTACTGAAATAGTAGTCATTAAGTTTTTGTACTCTGTGGTATGAACTGACAAGTTCGGAATATGGCAAAGTTCAAGAAGGCTATCTGCCTAATGGGAAGTATGCTTTCGTGATGGAATTTCTAAAGAAAACTGGCTCGTACTTCAAGCTGAAAAGAGGAAAAATCACGAAACGCAAACACGCAGCGAGCGGTTTGCCTGGGATAGAATCTAGAATAAAATACGAGCATTAAGCCGTTTCAATCATTCGACCACTGGTGGGGCGCTACTATATTTGAAGTAATTACTTGTATATAGCATTTTGAACTTAGTAGTAACAGATTTGTTTTTTTCTAATTGCTATATAAATCCAAATATAAACCTATTCGCATATAAGTAAGATTTCCTTGGACATATTCAGCCAAAATTGGGATTCCATGTATAAGACGACTTTGAAAATTACCATATAAATCCAGTTACAAACATTGCCAAAAATGTAAATGATCTTTCATATAATTTAAATAGACCTATCCGGCCAGCTGAATGTAAGTGCCAGTTTGCTTTCAGTTTCCATTCCAAAGTAGGATGAAAGAAAGAAAGTGCGTTTTGGCGCCAATAATTTCCCAACTTTGCCAATAATGCAACGAATTTTACTTTTCTGAAACTATAGTAATCATACTCGTTTCGTTTTTTATTGAGATTACGGCAAAGCGCATTAAGGCTGTCTGCCTAAGGGAAGAGAGTCTTCGTGAAGGACATTTTAAGGGAAACTGTATCGTGGGGTAAACGACGAAAACGCCCATACAGCGAGTCCGTTCGCGGGACGAGAATCTCGGACCGAACTACCAGTGTCTAGCGTCTTTACTGCTCGGCCACTGGTGGTCCACAGTAGTCATTCTTAATCAGTCACAAGACACCCCTTTCCAGATGTAGTCGAGCTTTTATAAATAAAATAAGATTCTATGTTTTTGTTATGTAGTGAAAGATGCTCGAACAAAAAAGGGTTGCACAATCTGTTAGCTTTAAGCTAAAAGTAATAAGTTTTTCTAATTAGTGTTATGAACAGTGCAAAAGATGATATTAACTCTGAGGTGAATGAAGGGCATGCTTACGTCTGTATTCTGAGGATGAAATAGAGGATAACGACATTCGCTTAGTTTTATCTGAAGGAAAGATTTTTGACAGGATATTTGACAAAGTGACTTAAGAGGGTGGGATACCGATATTAAAAAATTCGATTAATGTTTAACAAAAATGTAAAGTACTATATTTTCAATTATTTAAAGTCTAGTATCATATTTAGGATTATATTATTTGTAAATAACTTTAAAAGTCGACTACCAGATTTCCGGAGTACTAATTTTCAGCAAAATTATCAGCTTAGGAATGACATATAAAGTAATGAAAATATTAACTATTTTGTTCCAGGTAAAACGCTTAGTCATTCAAAGCGCATTTATTTCATAAGTAGGTAGCTGTTGCAGTAGTCTGAACAAAACACTTCACTTGAGAACAATAAGTGACTAGAGGGGATATACCAGCACGTCAGTTGCGAAATTACAAAAAAAAAGTCCTTAGTATCACGAAAGGGAAAAATTAATTACGTTTCGCAATGCGTAGGTGTAGTTTCGATCACTGAATGGATTACCTATTGTTTTTTGTCATTTAATTCCTTTGGACGAAAGATGGAAATACCGGATAATAACAACGATAATCAAAGGCGAGCGATGATGAACGATGTTACGTATATTAAAGTTAATAAAACATATGATACAGCTATCTTTTTACTAAAACACTGCCGAGATTGGAAAACAAAATCCTTTATTTCGGCCTCGTTTGAATGCTGATTTATTCAAGCTTTTATGACATTAAAAAATATTAATGTTTAATTATGGTAAATAAAAATTAGGTTAATAATTTATTTTATTAAGCATTTACTTGTGTATTTATTTCATTTAATTTTTTAATAGTAAATCAAATAACGCAAGGAAGTGAAAACGACAATGACAAAATGAAAGTATATGAAATAAAAATTTAATTTTTCTTTTTTCGTGTATTTAGGAATAAAAATGTTTCCTTTTTTAAAAATAATTAAGGAAATCTATTGTTTAAACGAATTTCAAATGTTCTTGAGAAATTTAATTAACACTCTTGCATATTTCTACGTATTACGAAAATTATCACCTGCATATGAAGCTCTCGATCTTTCGCTTTATATTTTTTTCTTATTTTACTTGGACTGAACGTGCAGAGGAAATTTTATATGAAATTTCCAGGAGTATCATTTTTAATAACACTTTGAATGCGTTCATTTAGTTGACTGTAACTATCAGTTTAAATCTAATTTAAAATTGTTTAATCTTTTTAGGCTTTTCGCATTTTTAGTTTTCGCTCAATCTGTGTAAATATAACACTGGCCTTAGAAACTTTAAAGTAACGCTTTTATTAAAGCTTGAAATCAACAAAATGTACACAGCGCAAAAAAAAGGACAGTATATTGAAATATGGAAAAAAATTTCTATGTTATTTCAGAAAAAGTCCGATTTTGTGACAAATATTTACCTATATTAGAATGATGCTATATACAAATCTAATATATATCCTAAGTCGCGCTTTCGAGACATGAAAAACGCAAGTTCAATTTCGTCAATCGGCCAGTAGAACGGGAGATATGGAACTGACTCTTTTTTTTTTCTGTGCGTGTGTGTGTTTTTGCAACGTTAAGATTACTTTGGAAGCAAGACGAACTCATTAAGAAAACGCTACTTTTTATGCTTAAAAATTTAATTCCTCGCCTGAGGTAAAATGAAGGCATACTGACAAGTTTGTAAGCTTTAAGATAACACAGTATTTTAAATAAATTAAACTTCCAGCCACGTTTTGCTTTCTGATAATCCTTCAGACTCTTCTCCATAAATTCATTATTTGCTAGCCAAAATATCGTGCTCTCCCGAGGCTTTTCTTTGCGACTGGTTATCATGCTAGTCATCTCTATATCTCTTTTTCTTTCTTCCTCGGCCTCTGATCCTCATATATTTTTGCTGTTCATCAAGTTTCTCTGGTGGTCCTGAACTATTCTTTGAAAAATGCTGCTTCCACAATCTCGGCTGGCCTCCTTCATCTTTCCATACGCGCAGGATCTTTTGAATTTTTCCGCACTTCTTCATTTTCAAATGGCCCTTTGCATTGCAGATTTTCGTGTAACCGCTCCAGTTGTTCCAAAAACATTGCGTTTTTTCTGGCGTTGTTAGTCACTAGCATTTTTGCCTTTCGTCATCCTTCTTCGTGAAGCTGCCTATTCGGAAGGTCGTGTTTTCTCCTAGGTACTTGTGTTTGGCCTTTGCCCTTAAATCTCTGTTACCCTCTTTGGAGTTTTGGGGGCATCTGGAACTTACCCCCGCCGTCTATAGTTTTCCTTTTGGAAAATATATTTAATGTCGGCCATTTTCCTTTCTTTACTTTTCCGGCGACTTTACATTTGCTCTGCACGCCTTCTTTACTTACAGAAATAATATTGCGGTCACCGTTGTAACACATAAGTAACTAATGCTCTCACTGTTTTCCATAATTCTTTACATAAATGCAAATGATTTTAACTACACTGCCCTCCAAAAGTCGAGGAACACCGTGTTTTTGGTGTCTAATTTGAAAATGAAGCAACATAGAAATAAGAAATTTAGAGAATATGTTCACTAAACAGTTCTTTAATGAATGTGACGTAGAAGGCTTCTTAAGATCACCACAAATATGTATGACAACACAAAATTGCCCTCTTGGCAGAGAAATCCAGTCTTGGAGAAGCAGTATATCACAGTGTTTTGAGGTAAAATGTGGTGGTAATATTACAAAATGTGTTTTAATAAGGAAAGCGTTCACCCCTGGCTGCAACACATTGGCTGTAGCGACATTCCATGCTGTCAATTACGTTTACGGTCAGCGAAATGGGAAGCAATAACCAGAGACGCAGTAATCCTTGCTCAATCTCATCTAACACCTTAGAGGAGGATTTAAAGCAGCAACCTGTCTCCCAAGGTAGTCCCAAAAATGCTATTGGATTCAGGTCTGGGGATTGAGCTGGGCGTTTCACCCGCTGCATACCGTGACCCTCAAAATATTCTTCATCAATCCGATATCGATGTGGTCACGCGTTGTCGTCCATCAGAAGAAATCCAGGACCAATAGCAGCGGCATATGGGAGGATATATTGATCAAGGATCTCATCTTGCTATCTCACATCTGTCAAAGTTCCTTCATAGAACACACGTAGGTCATGTGACCACCGAGAGAGGTCCCAGTTCAAATCATTATTCCACCACCTCTGTAACTGTGTCATTTTACAATGGGGGATTGGTTGTATCTGGTGCTTTGTTCTCTCCAGATCAACTGAAGACCTGAATCACTCTCCCATGGGAACCTGGACTCGTCTGCGAAGAGAAACCCATTGCAGAGTGGTTTAGGAGGCGTGTTCTCTTTCTCAAAATAAACGGGCAACTCTGTCTCCTCGGGGCAAGTGACCACAAACAACTGGTCGTTTAACATACAAGCATGTATTGTGCAGGCATCTGCGCACTGTAGTAGCTGAGATTCTTGTTCTTACGATCGCTAAATGATCAGCCATGAGCTCAGGCGCCGTAATGTCACTCCTGCTTCGGGCCGAAAGAGCTAAGTAGCGGTCTCCCACAGGTGTTGTAACTTTTAATCTGCCTGGAATATGTATTCTAGACACAGAATCGTCGGATTCAAACTAATTCCGTTTTCGCTGGACTACTCTGAGAGAGACATTGAGACATCTAGCGGCATCAGTTGGTGACGTCCCCATTTCCATCCATCCGATCGCCCGCTACCTCAACAAATCGGGCAAACGACTTCTCCTGGTCATTGGTAGACTCTTCTGGATATGGTCAACAAAACTGCTAATAACAATTAAAGATCAACCCTCGTGAACAAAACTTACAAGTTTTGCATTTTTTCTCGAACTCTTACATAAATATTCATTTCTATAAAATAAAAGTGGTAGCTATTATTTCTGCATATATTTTCTTAAGCTTCGTTACTGTCATGCATATAAATTGTGAATTTAAATGTTACTGACATTTTTGTAATGGTGAGCTTTTAATCTAAATTGGAGTATCCTTAATTCGTATGTAAAATTAATATTTTGCTGAAATTAATGTAACGACTTTCATTATATCTTGCGTGATTTATATCTACTTGTAGCTTTAAAATGTATCTGTGCAATAAATATATTAAGAAACATCAACGAAGAAGTTTCAATGACAGAGACAGACAGAAGAAAAATTAGAAGTTGTCACCCAGATCCATATAGCAAGACTGTTTGGGAAAGCATGTGGCCAAGCAGGAACAGTAAGGACGACAATGAACGACTTTCTTAAAATAGGAGTTTGGTTAGTGAACAGAGATGTATTCCAAGACTCTCATTTTATTTCAGCAATGCAGTTTAAGACAAATGATATTCCCATTGTAGAAGTTCCTGACTTAAGCCTAACTACTTCTACCAGTGGACTGTCACATGATATGCGATCTCCAGGGAGAAAATCTGTTGCTACCACCAGTGGAACACAATCAGAACTGCTTCCAGCTGGTGCATCACCATTGTTGTCAAAATTAAAATTTTCTTTGAGTGAAATCTCTCCGATTCCTTCTAAATTCTTAGTTGGAAAATGCTCAAACAAAGTTCAAAATACAATACTGATAACAAGTAGCCCATATAATCAGATCCTGAAAGAGACTTTAAAAAACAAAAGGAAGAAGAGACACTGCTGTGAAAAGATGATTCTAAACTTCTGGACCGGAGACGACAGTAAAGGCTAAACTTTCATTGCCTTCAGTAAATAGGCCTATTAATTTCAACGATGATTCATGGTTCTGCGCTATCTATTGTGATGACCTCAAGAAAGACATGATTCAATGTCTATCGTGTATTCAATGTCTATAGTGTGGGATCCTGAGAAGTGTGTTGATGTCAGAAAGGGGATCAAAATGCATTATTGCGAAAAAATGCAACTGAAATCATGAGGAACGAATAATTGATGCAATAATTAGTGTAAGATTTTTAGCCTAACATTAATAGTAGGCTTAATAATTATTTTATGCTATTGGAAAATTTTTAAGTTATGGTTATTGCTTTTTTTATACTAGCCTAACCATAAATTACCTTCAAATTCTCATTTTCATTAAATTGTTTCTAATAAACGAAATGCAATGTTATTCCGTAGATTCTCATGTTAGGCCTATTTTATGAATATAAACACTAAATTGAAATCCAGCTCCTGATTCTCTGTGAATAATGCGATGCTATCAATACGTTTCAATGCATTTTCAGTGGTATGTGTTGGTTACTAATTATCATTTTATATTTACCAATCATACTCAGAATAGTTTTAAAGAAAGCGACCGGTTTCTTTCATTGGGCCAGTGGTACCTACTTTTATCTTTTTAATATTTACTGAACATTTCATAATAATAGCGTCTATTCCTAGATATGTGTTGTATGGAAAGAAATATTTACATTAACATGTAAAAAATCTGTAAAATTGCCAAATTCGACGATTTTAAGGATAATTTTATAAAAGTGGCCCATCGATAGAAACCTTTCCTAAAATTTACACTGTCAAGACTTCACAAATTTAATATATGGATTCTACTAAGTAATACAAATGAAATTTTTCTCACTCTTGAATTTTTAAAGTATCACTTTAAAAAATATCTATACATTTAACTCAACAGACTTATATTTTGTATGTGTAGCTTGGTTTCAAATTTCCAGAATCATATCAAATTAAAATCTACATTTATACCACCTTCAAGGCCTTTCTATTCTGTGATCAAATTCCCAGGAATATTTTACTTTTCCCATATTTTTCAAAATTTGATAAAAACGTTTTATTGTTTAAAACATTTTTTAAAGTCAAAATTATGCAGGGTCTCCAAGATGAATGGTGGATTTCGGGATGTGCGTCATAACAATACGTGTATTAAATTCATTAGATTGAAAAAGCTTTTGTTTAATTCAGTCACTGAACTGTGTATTCGTTTTATGGCCTTTCTTTCGCTTTATTGAAGCTAATATCAATTTTATTGAGTATTTGGACCTAAGAAACATTTTATTCCCTTAAATCGAGCGAATGAAGAAGACATTCAGTTGCAGATCTTCTTTCAGAAAGATGGAGCTTATTTTATGAATCATTCAGGAGACGAGATGAGCTGTTGATTGGGTGGTGGATGGGCAGAAATAAATTTGTCCCATGGTCCATAAGAAGTCCTAGTTTAATTCCATTAAAATTCTTCGTCTAGGGGTTTGTCTAAAACGAGGTTTCATTGACAGGATTGATTCAAACAGAGTCACTCAAGCAGTTGCAAGCGTTTCGCCAGACGCTCTCGGCACAGTATGGGGATATCAATTGAACATATGCTTGTCGTATTGTTAGCAGGGCTTAATTTCTAAAATTAGAGGTATCGGAGCCCTATAGAAAGCCGTGAAGAAAGAAGAAAAAATAAATAAGCAAAATAACTAATAATTAAAATATTTAAGCATTTTAATTAAAATTCAATAAAATTTAAATGAAAATTTAATAAATTATTAAATGATAAATAGTTAAATAATAAAATAAAATACTAGACCTTGTCTTATTTAGGGCTAAGGCGAGAATTACAATTTCACTCAAAAAACGAATAAATAGCTCATGCAGCCTGTGGCAGTATTTCATCCTGGAATACCATGTATAATGAATGCACTTTCAAGGGTGATTGTAATAGACAATATCACATATGTACACAGATGATAGAAACAACGGATGACAGAAAAGACTTTCCTTTTTCCAATTACGAAAAGGTAAAACCGTTGAAGCATCGCTAATGAAAATAGAAAGAATACTAGAAACACTATGACAGTATGGACGGAAATTTTAACGGAGAAGTGTAGCGTCGA
This sequence comes from Stegodyphus mimosarum, assembly GCA_000611955.2. Taxonomy (NCBI): domain Eukaryota; kingdom Metazoa; phylum Arthropoda; class Arachnida; order Araneae; family Eresidae; genus Stegodyphus; species Stegodyphus mimosarum. The sequence goes on from KK115719.1 coordinate 104,182, forward strand.
AAACAAAGAAGAGTTCAACACTGTCGGACCGCGATACCCTGCTGATATAAATTTAGCTGTCAAACAGAATGTGGCGACGAAAAAAACTTGACCTGAATACGAACCGATAACTACGTAAGAAACGTAAGGCTCTGAACAAGTGACTATTTTCTTCCCCGATATTTGTTTACATCATTCCAAAAAGCGTGTCTTGTATGTGCACGACCAGGGTAACAAGGTTCAGCACTTTCGAGGACAACTGTTTTTAAACTGTTCTCATAAATTCATTGTTCTTCCTGCAGAATAAGCCTAAGACATGTAGGTGAAGAGATTATTTTCCTTAAAAGTCTTACTCTGGCAACATATTGCACGAGAAAATAAGTGCAATTAACGAATGGCCCTTCGTATAAAAGGCATTACGTTAAACGTAAAAAAAAAAAAAATGTCGTGAAAAGTGACCGGAAAAAATAGTTGATATTTACGTATATTTTTATGGTATAATATATGTAAGTTTTACGTTAAATTTAGGTATATTTATGCGAAAGATTGCGGTTCATTCGTAACTTTTACGTATAATCTACTTAAATTTCAGGGATTTAAGTATATTTTTACTAAAAATTTACGTATATTAATCGCATATACATAAAATCTTCCCATTTTTTCATTTTGTATATTTTTAGTGAAAATTTACGTAAATTCGAGCATTTACTTTTCACAAACGTATACTTTACGCAGAAATTTACGTACATTTTCAGTATTTTTTTACTATGCATATTAGAAATCATTTTTCATGAACTGTAGATATATTTCCACAGGTTAATAGCATATTTTTATCATTATATGCAGATAATATACGCACATTGCGAATATTAAAAACACCATTTTAAACACATGTGATTTTCATTGACCGGTGCATTTAGTTATATAGTGATAAAATGGAATATATGTACCGGACGCGGTTATACTTTACAGTATTTAAAACATGCAATCCACACATTCCCCCCCCCCTGCATGGGCTGAAATTTTCCACAATTTGTTAAATAAGATAAGCTAAAATAAGAAACCAAAATGTTGTTCATTAAGTAAAACAGTTTTCTAAAAATATATGAATAACCCTCTGACAGAGGTTTTTCTCAGGAAAAGACAAGTACGCATTCAGCAGTTAGAATAGATTTTTATGGCTTATTTGTTGTTAAATTGAAATTTTTCTGCAGAAATTATGGTTCATTTACATAAAAGATGTACCGGAGCCATTTTTTTAAGGCTTCGGTGCACTCCGGCTAGAATTACAACCTACTTCAAAAACTGAGAAGTACCGGGCGCAGTTTAAGCTCTAATTGTAAGTGATGCATTTATTGAAAGTCATAAATTTTTCTTGTGATTTTTGAGTGATTGAATTTAATAAAAGCCCTTTCAATCCATTTCATGTAATATATACTTCACAGAGATCTCATGAAATCCCCATTCATTCTCGGATAATATGTTCTTGACTTTAGATTAATTCTAAACTTTTGGCTTAGGAAAATAAAATAAAAAATTACTTGGTTCACTAAATTTATGGGCATGAGATTTCAGCTTGAACGAAAGTACATCACTCATACAGGCCCACATATTTTTTATATCAAATTTGTTTCAAGAACCAGTAAATAGTAATTCTTTCAAAATAATTATTAATAAAAGACCCTTATGGCTGAACGCAAGAACCATTCTTAATTACATAGCCTGGAACAATACACTTCAAAGACCTGCACTTTTTAAAAAAAGTGTCATATAACTGTCCTTCTTGACATTTTCGACTTGACCCATTTTTTTGAGGCTCTTTTTCATTAATATCTAGCAAAAAAACAAAAGATCTCCTTGACCCTAGTCTGCGGTTATCAGATTCTCTAATGCAAACATCCGTATCTTGGTTTACGCTTACATTATTACACAACGCACAGTGAATGTTCCGATATTTTTTTATCCGTCCATTAACTCTCAGTTGAATTGGTGAGTAATACAAATGGCACTTTTGCGCGTACATGTGAGTTTTCTCCAGAGAATTACATTGCGATATCATGTCTGGGTAACACTTTTTAACAATATTTTGTAAAACAGAGGGAATGAGAAATTTTAATTCAACTTTTTGGAAGGTTTTGTCTTTTGTGCATGGATTTATCTCCAAAACACCCCAAGAGTTTTCAGAAGCGTCGAATATGAGGTTATTTAAAAATTCGTTTGCATCATCGAAGTTCGAAATGTTTACATTTTGTTGACAATCTTCAATCGAGTTTATTCCACCACATTTTTGAAGTGCTATATTCCATATTAATATGTTTTCACTGTCATAATTGCACAGAGCGCAAAAATAATTTTTGTACACAGTGCCGGTTGAAGTACTTGTCACAGGAACAATGGATAATGGATCCCTGTAATCAGTTTCCAAATTTTCACATTTGTGATGAATTACATCCCTGTGGCGCCATCTGTCGGAGCAATTTGCTACCAACAACACTGAGAATCTGAAATTGTTAATTGGCTGGCAGCTTTCACGAATGTTGGAAGAAATGGTTTGTCTTTGGAATAAATATGGCGAATCGATGCAACATGTTCCATAGCGAACACAATGTTGGCCACACTCACAGGTATTTGTTCCCCACAGGTGGTCCTCATCCTCCGTTCGAAACTCAGAACAAGTATCATGAGGATAGCAAGTTCCTCTCAGAATTTTTAATTCCAAATATAGAGAACTGGTGGAATGGACTTCAGCTATGCAGACCAGTATAGGCAGAAAACAGGTTATTATTCTTGTACAAAACATCCTTTTTTAATAGTATAGCAACCTATAAATAATAAATATAAATATCTTAATGACGCAAAGTTTTCACGACATTTTTAGAGCACATAAATTATGTCGTTAAAACACAAGGCATTTTTGTTAAATTAAATAAAACGTATTTTATCTTTTGAATATTATTAAAAGCTGGTTTTATAAGTAGAAATTAATATGCAAATTAATACATCATCAATACATAAATTAGTATTCAGTTACTGTACACTAAAACAGTGTGAACTCATCTCATTCGCTTCGAAACTGAAAAATAAATTTGGAATTTGAGCTGATGTAGTTTTATTCCTATGATAAATTCAATCATATAGAAACCATAACTTTTGTAGTATCAATAGAATATAGAGAATATATAGGCTTCTCTCGATTTTTATTTATTACCTCAAAACGGCTGTTAATCTCTCTAAACACGCTTTTGCGTTGTTTCCCTTTTCGTTCGAGTTTGTTGCCATTCGGAAAAACTAAGATATTATTCATTCATACTTAATATATCTGTTATTAATTAAGAGACTAAACTACACTCATGTCCATAAATTAAGGATAATTCGGAGTCACGCGGAAATCGAACTCTAATAAATATATCACCTGTAAAATCACTACACACATCTTCAAGAATCATATGCAAATTTCAGGAAGTAACCAGATGACACCGATGGTACGTCACAACGACGAGAGTGTAAGAGAGTGATATATAAGGAATACAGGCAAAGAAGTAAAATTGTTCGCAGGCGCTTTATAAGCATTTCAGTGCAATAACCGAATAGTCATGACAGAAAGGACGCATTTGGATGATTTTTTACGTGGTAGAATTATCGGCCGTCTGGAATGTGGGTGTACCCAACTGCAAGTATCAGATGAACTCGCAATTGCCCAGAGTGTCATCTCCAGGCTTTGGCAACGATTCCAAGATGATGGTAATGTGAGTAGCCGTTACAACACAGGTCGCCCCAGAGTTCCAACGCCGAACGAGGACCGGTATTTGGCAGTTACAGCCAAAAGAAACAGGCGGAGCACAGCCTCAGACCTGTCTCGTCAGCTCTCTTCAGCCATTGGTACGACAATTTCAAGGCAGATCGCGTACAGACGCTTAGGGCAGATTGGTCCATATGCTCGTAGACCTGTCAGATGCGTTCCACTTACTGCAACTCACTGTCGCCTGTGGTTAACCTGGAGTAGAGAGCATGCATTGTGGACACCGCAACAGTGGGCTTGTGTGATGTTTTCCGACGAGTCCAGGGTTAGCCTGCAGTCTGATTCTCGCCGGACTTTCATATGGAGAGCTCCAGGTACCTGTTACCACAAAGAAAACATCATTGAACGACACCGTTACGATGGTGCAGGAGTGCTGATTTGGGGTGGAATTATTCTGGGTTCCAGAACTGACCTGCATGTTCAAATTGGAACCATGACAAGCCAAATCGATCGGGACGTCATTCTGGAACAATATGTACGTTTGTTTCAGGGCGCCATGGGCGCACAATTTGTGTTTATGGATGACAACGCCCGTCCTCACCGTGCAAACATCGTAAGCGAATGCCTTCAATCGGAGGATATCACCCGTATGGACTGGCCAGAATTCTCACCGGACTTGAAGCCAGTAGAGCACGTGTGGGACATGCTTGGCCGACGAGTTGCAGCCCGTCAACCTTCTCCTACATATCTACCGGAACTTCGGAGAGCATTCCTTTTTGAGTGGTGTAATATTTCCCAAGCTCAGATCGATAATTTGATAATCAGCATGCCTAGGCGTTGTACGGACTGTATTGCATCGTCTGGGAGATATACAATGTATTAACAATCGTTTTTCGTAACAATCGTATTTCGCTTCTAACTCTTCCTTTGCCTGATTTTGCATTATCCCTAATTTATGGACATGAGTGTATTTAAAAGCAATAATAGCAGTTCTTAATAATACTGCTTTTTTACTTTTTAATGTGATTGATTGAAATGAAAATGCATTTAATTCCTGATATATTTTATTTAACTTCGAATTTTATTGATTAAAAAGGATAAGATTTTTTAAACTAACTATTCTCTTTTCAGGTTCCTGAATTTAGCGCCTATCAGCTGCCGAGTGGTTAAGATCAGCGAGATTTGGTAATTCCTTCCGAAATGGTTGAATGGGCTGTCTACATGGAAACTCTACGGCGATGGTTCTTAACTTTCTTTTTTTGCCCCATGCAACTCTCTCGCCACTGCTAGACGATCATTCTCCTCCAACTCTCCTTTGCAAAACTCTAGGTATATGCGTGCATTTATTTAAATTTAGCTTATTTTTAGTGTGTTTTATAAATTAAATAATAAAAAATATAGAAAATGTTTATAAATATCAAAACATGAATAAACTGTTTTAAATATATTCTTAAGCTAAAACTGAACGCTTAACAGGTAAGCAAAAGGCTGACGGTTTTCACCCCTGAAACTATGAAATTCTCCCTGGGTGGCTTTCCTCTCTGACTGAGAGCAATTCCCACCAACAACTTGGGTAGACTTCATATAATTGTTCTAGTACTCATGAACAGTAGTAATTTAAATCGCAACTATCATTTGTTACAATTAGCAGGTGTTGGCTTAAAGATTATAAAGAAGTGTGAATAAAAATATATATATATATATATATATACCAAAAAGCTTCCAGATTTTATGTTAATCCCAAAAGAGACTTTTTTTAACATTTTGTGTGTCACCTTCATTAATTAAATATCATGTTCTTCGCATGTAAACCACATAAAATTCACTTCAACCGCAATATCACAAAATATTTAACAACAGCGTATCTTTAGAATTTCTGATAGACAGTCTCGAGCGCTGGAGATAAAGATACTTGATTCCATACAGTGTTGCCGTTGCTCGCTTTGAAATGGTTTGTTAATCAGAAATTCATTTTAAGTTTTTAAAATTATGAAAGAGATAATAAAACAAATTCGAAATTCAAAATTCGGGCTTCCAGGGACCAATGTTCGGGTGGAGGATTACGTCATTCAAAATTTGATGGCTCTAGGTCCCTTCGTTTTTTCACAATGCGAGAAACATACACACATTCATGCAGGCTCTTCATTATTTAATTTCTTTAAATATAACACAGATAGATAATATTTGGTAGCAACAATTTTAAAAGTGATTCAGACTTTGACAGTGATTCAACGCAAAATGGCATTTTAAGACAAGTAGCCCTATTGGGCTCATGCTCATTTGGGCGAAAAAAACCTCAGGTTTTGATTTTGTAACATTTGTTTATCTTTGCTGAAGCATATAGCTTTAGTTTAATTCATCTGTACTGCTATTTTCCAGCACATCTTTTGGGGGGTATAGAGTAAAAAGCAAAGTTTCTAACTCTTTAGTAAGCAGTTCGAATTTCTTTTTTTATAGCAGTAAAAAGAAGGGTACCACAAGAAGGTGTTTCAGTTATTTTGTGATAACTTTGTTTCCACTTTTGTTCCTGAAGAACCAACATTTAATTTATTTCTCATTAGTAGTTAATCTTGATTCCAGAAGAAGTTGGAAAAAAGTCCTAGAAATGTTTTACATTTGAAAGTTGTTAACGATAGTTAAACATTTAAGTAACTGAAACCAACTTTAAGTAACTGATAACAACTTTTAAGTAACTCATTTCTTTATGCGGAACTAAGTTTATAGAGACATTAGGCGTTTTTTGAAAGCAGGAAACTGGAGAAATCAGCAATGCCCTCGACGGAACACGAACTATGGACCTCTCGAACACGCGTCGAACGTGCTGACCACTACACCACGAAGGCATGCCAAGAAAGTAGGAGAAATACCTTCTAATTTAATTTCCTGTAACTTTACAGGAAAGGAAATATTTAGAGAGGAGTACCTAAAATAAACCTTAAAAATTAACTAATTAACTATGTTGTACACAGAATTGAGCAAGGGATGTCGTAACAATCGGCTGGTACTTTAATGCCATTGCCTTTTTATAAAATCTTTAATTCCTTACAGATTAACTATATTTGACGCATGACTTGATTGGTTACTTGGTTGCTATTGGTTACTGGTGCAGTTACTACTTAATCTCACATTTTAGGCAATGCCAAATGAAAATCAGGCTGTTGTTATTTTTATTTTCTTTAAGTACCGAAGACTCATTAGTTCGCATTAATGAAAGCTTAAGACTGCGAATTAAAAAGCAGTTATGTGGGAAAAGTGAAATCATGTTTCACCTTTACGTTACCATGTTATATGAGCCAATTTTATGTGACTATGGATACGAAGTGTGGTGGACACCCACTGTTTAACAGTAGCAGTATGGGTATTGTCCCAGCTGCCCTAATTATCCAGATGAGCCAGTTTTACGGTTTTCAGTTAAAGTAGTTACTTATTAAATATCGTTTTGTAGAAATTTACAGAAGTTCTCTACTATCTATATGTATATAACGAGGAAAAATTAATAATTTCCTTTCGTATCGCTTCCCGACTACCTAAGAATTTTGCTGGTTATTTACTTTCGTGATTTGCCTTAGAGGCATAACATCGTAAAAATATGCCAGTTACTTTCAAACTTCCGCAAACACCCTGCTTCAGTACTTTCTCGTTGCCAATAAACAATCGCTCTTTAGAAAAAAATTGTAATAGATATGAAGGGCTTCCCAAAAGTAAATTTGTGAGATTATTTGATATAAAAAAAAACTCATTCCATCGTAGCGCCCTAAAAATTATGTTTCACGAGGGGCAGCTTATTTCTCTGCACGGAGTTAATCTTTTGCTAAGCGTGACTTAGTCTTTCCGATTTGTAAAACACTGTACTTTTTTTTACTTAAATTACTTCATTAAACTTATTGATCTACAACTTAATTTTCTTTTCTGTCCTGATGCTTTTGCGCATCACGAACTCGTAAATTTGTAAGCCGTAGATTTAATTTTGATATATCTTGTTGTGTATTAATGACTTTTTGGAAGAAAGTGGGGAGCCACTTTTTAACTTTTAGGAATGAAAAACATGGGAGAACTCCGAAACTTTAATCAATATGGTTAGTTAACTAATCACAGGAAATACTCGAAATGTCTCTACCTAACTTTGAAAGAATTTTCTAAGTGTACATATTTACGCCAATACCATTTTTCATATACTGTACAACACAGTAGTTAGTGCAACAATCATAAATATGTCTTAAGCTGTAAATGTAACCGTTAATCAAGTGGAAAGGAAAATACGATAGAATAAAGAAATGTAAAGGGAAAACTAAAGCTTTTGTATTTCAAAGACGTTAATAACGACAACAATTTTTCTCTCTAAGTTACTGTGATTTATAACCAAATTCTGGACAACCTGGGCCAGTGACCTTATCTAAAAATGTTGTTAAGTTTTCTTGTAACGGAACGAGGGAAAATTCGCGATTACACAACTATCAGTGTAAAACAAAACTGTCCACGAAAAATATCAGTAGAAAATATGAAGCGCTTAAGATAAGAACAGTGATAGAAGATGGTGTTCAAACTTAGTGATATTCTTTAATTTATTTGCAAGTAAGATTCTTTAATGCCATTTATGACTTAATTTTTCCATTATTTATGATCATTATTCTTCTTTTATTTACAGTGTGTTCTTTTTCTCATTGTTCATTTATTTTAACAAATAAACTTATTATCCTGATTAAAGTTCTTGAAAAGGCAGGTTGCTTGTTAATACCACATTTCTGTTACAATACTGTTAATTATTTCACTTTCTTATGTTTTTTAAAACAGTTCTCGATTATCAACGATTTTGAATTATTCGTGGAAATTGCCTCCATTCTTACCGAGAATAATTAATAATCGATTATATTACTTTCCTTAATATTCTGCGTGCGCATTTATTTAATAATAAAGGAAGTAATATTTGACTTTGTAGAGTCAATCAAGTTTGTTCCGCAGCA
>KK115719.1:112876-153250 GCA_000611955.2 Stegodyphus mimosarum
TTCGTAACTACACCACGAAAGCACGCGGTGTGGAAGGAGGACATTTCTTTCAACGTTACGTACATCAAATACATTCACTATACCTGATATCTGCATCGAAGAAAATTAGATGCAAAGCGAAGAAAATGGTACTCGTAGGCTATTCTTCCGTCGAGTATCGTTTCTTGGATCCACTGAGAGAGCGCATCGTGGTATCCAGAAATGTCAAACTGAATTAAGAAAAGTTGAAGAATGATGATAAAAAATTTACTTCAGAGAATTTTAATTTTTCTGAAACTGAAGTTGAAGAATATGAGACAGAACACATAGATCAATGCATTACTAAAGATTTAGTCATGTGCATATCAAACATAGAAAGGAAAGGAAATATGAAAAACCTTCAAGAAATAGAAATCCGTCAATTATATATCCTGAGACAGAAGTGTATAGAACAATAATTGATAATCAAGAAATATTGTCATATGAACATGCATCGGTGTTAAAGGAGAATAAACAAATACTGTGGAAAAAGGCCATGGATAAAGAAATGCAGCGTATGAATGACAATTATTGGGGTATTTTTGGGTTCAATTATTTTTGGCTCTTACCTGGAGAAGGTTCAATTTCGTACAACAAAAGAGAGATGGCAGGTTCAAAGCTCGACTTGTCACTTGTAGTTTCATATAAGGAAAAGGTACTGAATATAATATTTGTTCGTTTGTGAATGTCTGCTTTTTGTTTTATTCTGGTGATTATTGTCTAAAACATTAAATGTATCCGTTTCAGATGTTAAAATCACTTTTTAAGTTATGTTTTAAAATAAATTATTTATTTGGATTAGCCGGAATATTATGATGATCACAATGATAGAAAATTAAGAGTTTATAGGGATTGTAACAGACACCTCGACAGTAATGCATAAAATCCTTAATTTTCTTTTCTGTCCTGATGCTTTTGCCCATCACGAACTCGTGAATTTGTAATAATGACAGAATTAAAATTAATAGAAAAATTTGGTTTCAAGCAACTAAACGGCGAGCCTTGTATTTTTACTCCCTAAAAGAGAGTTTCAAAGTTTAGTATCGCTCTTCATGTGGAGGACCCACTAACTGCTGTACCAAATACTCATGAACTTAATGTAATTATATAGGGTGTGCCGTAAATGTTGCGACAAACTTCTAGGGGACGTAGGGCACATCGTAAGGATTGCATAGGAACCTATATCCGGAAATGTCAGGGGTAAGTGGTAGCATAGGTAGTAGATGGGAAAAAAAGCAAGAGGGATTAATTTGAAACATTTATTGGACATGAATACAAATGGCGTACGACATCTTGAATGTTACAACAGATGCTCGATATTTGCACCATTAGACGCCAAACACGCCTGACACCGACGGACCATTTGAAAGCCGCGAATTATTTGATCTTTCTGGAGCAGGTTCTTCCCGATTTGCTCAACGATGTTCCATGAAATGTGAGGCGCAATATGTGGTTCCAGCATGATGGAGGCCCTTGCTCATTTTGGACTGGATGTTCGTAGCCATTTGAACAGATCATTCCCGCATCGATGAGCTTGGTGGACCAGTTCCCTGGCCCAAGCTCACCGGATTTATCGAGCCTTGATTTCTTTTTGTGGGAAGCCATCAAAAGTGTCGTGTATCACGATCCTGTTGTGTCTGAAATGGATCTCGCGGCAAGACTCACTTGAGCAGCTGCTACAATCAAAGAAACTCCCGGTATGTTTGAACGTGTCCTGCAATCAATGGTCCGTCGGTGTCAGGCATGTTTGGCATCTGATGGGGCAAACTTCGAGCATCTGTTATAACATTCAGCTGTCGTACGCCGCTTGTATTCATGTCAAATAAATGTTTCAAATTAATCACTATTGTTTCTTTTCCCAACTTCTACCTCTGCTACCACTTACCCCTGACATTTCCGGGCATGGGTTCCTATGCAGTTCTTAATCCTTATGATGTGCCCTACCTCCCCTAGAAGTTTGTCGCAACATTTACGGTACACCCTGTAGAATTATTAACTAAAGAATTCAAAATGTCTAATATTTGAAAAGCTTTTGAATTTCTAGCAATGCGAATACGGTTTACGCAAAGCAAATTATCCTTAGATCAAGCATCTTATATCTTGTTGTTGCTGAAAAGTTCAACTTGTTGGACTGCAAAGCGTTTTCTACTCCGATGGAGCCTAAATCTACGTAATTTAAAATCAGCTGATTTCGAAAAGGGATCTGCTTGTAAAACACTATATCGAGAACTAGTTAAGTTTGTTACTGTATCTTACTTACTTGTCTATACCAGATTTTTGTGTGAAATTTATTATTGAAGTCAGTTGCAAGAAAATCCTACCGCACGGTGCGCTTTTAAGCGAATTCTTCTCTATCTTAAAGGAAGAGCTAAAACTAAATTATTGTATTCAGAGTGTAATAAGATTTCTCATTTGTCAATGTACGTCAGATTGGTGATTGGTGAGATCGTGATAATAAAAAATAAATTTAGAAAAAAAAAGAATCTGAAAGTTTTCAGATTTTAAATTACCTCCACAAGTGCATTTTTTTAACGTTTTGTGCGTTACCTGTATTTATTAAATATAATGCTTTTCGCACTTAAATCATATAATTCAGTTCAAGAGAAATATTGCAAAATAATTTAAAAATAGCATATCTTTAGTATTTCCGATACACAATCTCACGCGCTGAGGATAAAAATGTTTTTTCTGTACTACATTGCTATGGCTCGCTTTGAAACCCTTCTTTAAAATCCTTGAGTTTGTTATCAAAAGTTAGTTAAAGTTTTACAAAGTATCAAATCGACAATAAAAAAAATTCCAAATTTGAAATTCGGGCTTCCAGATGCCCATATTCGGCTGGAAACGTTCAATATTCAAAATTTGATGGCTCTACGTACCGTTGTTTTATCACAGTGTGAGAAATATACTTATATTTATGCATTATTTAATTTCTTCAAGTATAATACAGGGGGATAATATTTGGGGGCAACAGTTTGAAAAGTAAAATGGACATTCAGAGTGCTTCGACACAAAATCGCAAAACGAAAACAATAGTCCCTGAGGGACAAAGCCCCTTTGGATTAATTATCCTCTTCATCGACTATTGTCGTTCTTCTCTGATAAATTATGATATCCGAAGTTTAAAAGTTGTTTACCACTTATCAAAATTGCACGAGAATGAATACTGAAATAACGTGTTCGAATAAAATATAGTTGATCTTTGAATTACCTGAAGGCTGGGACTCTGTACTGTGCAACTTCAAATATCTGCATGATATTTGCTTCGTCTAAAGCTCAACGTTAGCAGCCTATTATTGATAACAAACCTTAACGATAGCTAGGAACTGATTAACGCATATTTTAAAGACTATATGTGTATATGCTGTATTTTTACAATATGGGTAAGATAAACGTTTATTTATGGCCCCAAAGTTTTGCCAATTATTAAGAAAGTAGCAGTAATTAGATGCTAGATTTTTTTTTGCAATGTGGTATTTGCTATTAGTGTTTAAAGGTAATTTGACTGATACATTAATCATCTCAGTTGTCATAAATGTTTTGACATGCAAAAGTGGTTAACAAATATTTTTATGAACTGCGCTCAAAATCATAACATAGATATATTTAATAGTTAAAAGCGGGCAGCTGATGCGCGTAGATAGTTTAAATAAAAAGAAATATGAAACCTGTCTCTCAGTTTCAGAATAATATTTCCCCCAGCGTTTTAAATCCAGGTTCTGATTTTTTTTAATATTCGCATAATTTTCCCCTTCCTCAAAGCGTTCAGAGAACGAGTTCCCCTAAATTTGAAAATGATTTTGTTTGAATTATAGTGATTTTTTTCATCTTACTAGCAAAGGCAAACGCTAGAAAACGACCTGCGAAAGTCACTCCGAGCCTTCGTGTCAGCCTAATACAAGAAACGACCCATCACAGCGAAGCAAACACGAGATGACATTCAGTCACCGATTTCACTGAGTCAGCTGCACGTTTACCGTTTCTGATTATTTATGGATGATTTACGGCCTAAGGAACTGCAGAGATTAGATATTGGATACTGAATATTAATATTACTGGATTACTGTATTATTGGAATGTAGGTTTCCTTCAGAGAAATAATATTGTTACTTGTAGTTTACCTATGAATAGTTCTCGTTTGTTATTCTTACCATAATCGCTTCCTTCGGAAATAAAATTATTCACATAATTTTCCCATCTCGATTTTTGGAAGATAAAATTAGTAAGAAAGTAGGGGAATGCGCTAGGAAATACTGTAAAATACCTTTAATAAGTACATATTTCAGAAAGCCATGTCACTGAGTAAATGAATCGTACTTAGTGAAAATGAGACATTTTTCTCCGTACATCTTTTGGCATCTTGTATCAAACTGGATATTGTCCCTATATTTCGTTGTCCACACTGATTTTCGTTGTGATTTGCTTTTCATCATGGCGACTGCGAAATTTCAGTTATGGCATTGCTTAGAATCTATTAATCTCTTAATGATATCCAGCAGCCAATTAATTCCCTGCTGCTGAACTTTCTCTTTATTTTGTTACCGCAAGATTTATCCCAAAAACATTCCTGCCGTAGAGTTAAATTCAGATTGACCTTGGAATCGAATCTAAGCAAACATGTTCACATTATCTTCTTGAAAAAATTTCATACCGGTTGATAAGTTGATAGGCGATCTCCAAATACAGGGATTTTTATAGTGTCTGTTAAAATGTTTTATTTATTATTATTATTATGGTAACAATAAATCGATAGTCTGATTCAAACACCATGTCACCTGAAAACCATTTCTGTGAAAATACTGCCCAATTTAGAAGCATTCTTATAAACCAATCACTGAGACGTCAGTGGCTCAGAGAGAAATTTTATTTTTGGGCTTATCCGTTGGCTGCTCTTCTCAATGCACCTTGAAAGATTTACGAATGTAAACTGTAAAAAGGATACATAAGAAAACAAAATTTCTGAGCTTGTTTTATAATAAAGCCTAAATTCTAACATTCTAAAATGTTCATTTGCCATTTTTTTAGAAAAATTATTCATGGCATTCTAGAATCGTATTCGTTTGCTCTAATTTCTGTGCTGGAGACAGTACAGAAAGATTTCTTAAACGCCAAGTGACTCACTTATTTTTAGGTCCTAGACTAGGTAACAATTACAAAAAATTGTGATAGTAATTCGAAGTGGTACTGCAATATTTGAAACTACATTCAGGAGATTGAATTTTAGATTAAACTATAAAATTTCAGGCGACCATTCTTCTACCTCTCTGTTTCCTGTTACTAAACGGGAACAGAATGAAACTCTGAAGCATTTTTTTCTCAGTAAAGAATTCTTCCTTATTTAGGTCATTATGATCATAATTTAATAGAAATTCGTATTTTTCGTTCAAAAAATGTGTTAGCGTAGGAAGGCTTAACAAGAACTAAAACTAAGTGGCGCAACATCCCTAGTGGGCCTGCAGTGCCCTTTTTCTGCTTTCTTGACCCTTTGGGCAGAGTGCATCAGCATATGTCCTGGGGAAGTAATCAGCTTGTCGCAGGTTCCCCGAAGTTAAGTCCACGAGTGAACTTGGTACTTATTTTATCGACCCATTTAAGGAATGAAAAGCTGAGTCAACCTTGCACAGCCAGGGGATCAAACCCCGGAGCTGTGGTGCAGCCGCGCTAGCCACTTCGCCACTGGGCGTCTAAACTCAGCGGCGCAACAGCTCTTAGAGAGCCATGACCAGCAGTACCCTGAAATCGGCTTTCTAGACCGTGAGCTCCGGGATGCGTGAGCATATACCCTGGGCAAGTCGTCAGCTTGTCGCAGGACCCCGGTGTACAAAGTACTACATTCATAGAACTTGATACTCATTTGATCGACCCACTCAAGGGATGAAATGCTGAGTTAACCTTGCCCATCCCGGAATCGAATCCCGGACCTGTGGTGCTGCTACGCGACGCGCTAGCCACTGTGCCACGGGGCCCTTTAGCAAGAACATGAAGATGAAAAAGCTGTCTAGTGTAGAACAAATTCTCTCCTCAATTCAGTTTTACGACAGCTCAGAATCTTGTATATCTTCACCTCACCAGTGAAGGACTGAATAAGATCGATAAATATTTGTAATTTGATCTGAGGTTAAATCCCAAAGAATGGATAGGTTGCTGGAGCGTTGTTATGATTTACATTGTGTGTCACGTGCATACCAGTTAGTGTCTCTTTTATAACGTGAATATGAGCAAGCTCCTTCCGGTGGTCTACACGACTTACCACTCTATTGTTATATGTCATATGAAAAATCCGTTGCTAAAAATGTGGCATCTGAGAAGGAAGATCTTCCATACCCTCTAATTACGTCACTTCAAAGTGCACCTAGGGAACCGCTAGCACAAAGTATTACATTCATAGAATCTTGAAATTATTTTTGTAAAAGAAAATCCATAGAATACTTCAAAAAATTCAGTTTTCCTCCAAGATTTTTCCGTCCGTCACTTTTTATAAGTCTTATTGTTTTGTTTTGTTTTGACAGTGATTCGCACAGACTAATCTGTGGTTATTGAAAACACTGCAAAATAGTATAGAGTCATAGGTCAGTGCTTTGATGTTACATTTTTTGCCAGAGATTCATAAGAATGGAATAACGCTGAGAATTAACAATGTTTGTTGTAAAAAGCAGAATTATTACTAAAAAATGCAGTTTTTTGGGAGTTGTTTGCAATTAATTTGTCGATGTGGAAAATGTTATTTAATATATGTCCTAATTTTTGCATGATATTATAAAGCACTTTCTCCCTCCTTTCTGCATGCTTTCGTGGTATAACGGTAGAATACTCGGCGCGTGTTCGAGAGGTCCAGGTTCGAGTTCCAGCAAGGGCATTGCTCATTTTTCATGTCTTCTGCTTCAAAGTAACCTCGTGACTTTACAATATGTGTATTAAATTTGCTGAATTTATGAGCCAAAGTCAGCGCCAAATGAAGAGGCGGGCTAGGGCAGTATCTTAGGGCCCTTGCATTATTAATTTTTGCGAATACCTTATAAACATTAATCAATAAGCTATTTTTCTAGTTTAAATATTTATTAAAGATCCCCACAGAGATCTGCTTAGGCACAAAATAGGCTTGTGTGGTACTGGGCTGTGTGATCACAGTAAAGGAAGTAGTGACTATAACAGGTACCATTTTAAGGGGAGGGGGAGTTTAGAAAACTGTGATTCTTATGAAGTAAGACAAGAAAGATGGAATATCTAACACTCTGTAAACGTTTGGAGAATGAAATATTTAGAGATAACGAAGTTATTAATATCAGACTTAGTTTCTTAATGATAATCTATTGTATAAAATTTTTTTTAAAGTTCCATCCATATATTTTGGACTCAAAACGTATTTCCTCTATCCACTTTATCAACACCATGTATTAAAACCCTCTAACCGGCAAAGCCATATATATATACGACCTAGAGTATTTTTTGTGATATCCATAAGAACGTATATATACATGCATATTAAAATATGACAAATAAACTAAGGCAATATATTAAAAGAACATAGATCCAAGCACAAAATTCCATAAGAATTCTTGCACTAAAATCAAGAAAATAATTGTTTCTGAGTAGTTTTGGGAAATTTGTGTTTTCTTAGCGAAAACCCTGGCCAGTCAGAAGGCTAAAATCTGCATTTTAAAAAAAATATGGCATATTTATATTCGTCTACTTCAATGTTTTCTAGTTTTATGAATAATTTAGATTTAATAAATTTTATTTTATTAAAAAATTATTAAATTTTAAATTCTTATTATTTTATTAAAAATTTATTGCCGGACAGAGACGATTATTTAAATCTGTATTTGATTATAAGTTATCCGAATTTGAATTTAAGTTAAGTATAAATCCAAATTTGATTAGTTAAATCCGAATTCAGTATTCCTCGGGCTGAGAGAATAAATTATCCGGTATATTTAAGTAACAAGTGCTCTACATAGAGAATCTATTATATCGGTTCTTGTGTTAATAAATGTTTATATATAAAACAATTAAAATTCGCATTTAATTCCACAGCAGGCAATGAAATCTTACATATAAGGGCTCTATCTAACACGATAATTTTAAGCTTTATCAAATCAATATATAAAAAAATGTAAAAATAATACATATATTTTATAAACAAGTTTAACTAAAGTCATAATTAAATGGCAATAAGTAACATAGATGAATAGGGATAAACAGCTTTGTAGTCACTGAATATATGTTACTTACCAAACGTAAAACGAGCTGCAGTACGAAAATTTATGCAGATCCGGGTTATTATTATGGAAATGAAGACTTTTCAATAAGAATCAGACTCTATGTATTTTATCGTAGCCTTGAGTTATGTTTCTTTTCCACTCGAGTAAGTATTTGAAATGTCCTTCTATTCTCTCAGACAGGAACTGGTTTCGAAGATCCCATATACCCCTCGTTTATTTTTTTATACGTTCTTTTATAAGAGAGAAGCATTAGATTATTTCGCAATAACTAATGTTTCGGGGTTTTTTCACTTTTCTTTTGTTACCTTAAATTGCTTTTAAAAATTCCATTTATAAAATTTTGCATCATGTTTATATTTAAATCATTACGCATGATTCAGATTAAACATTTCTACAGAAAAAAATTGTTCTTCATAACTGAAACTTTGTTTTTTGTTAGCAATATGAAATAATTCCAAAAACAGAAAATAAAAATCAAATAAAAGAGGATTTTTACTTTAAATCAAATCTAAAAAATGATGAGATTTTCCAAAGAAGCTTAGTTTAGGTTATTTGAATATGGCAAAGCACACGAGGCTATCTGACTAAGGGTAAGCATGTCTTTGTGGACGACTTTCCAAAGGAAACAGGCTCGTATTCACATTACACATAATAAAAACTACGAAAACAACCCAGCCTGTTTCTCAGGAATCGAACGAGGGTGGCTCTCATAGTAATCAGCGGTCCCAACATCTTCGGTCGCTGTTGAGATTTTCCACAAAATTCATAAGTGCTTAAACCATGTTTTTCGGTCACAAATGTTTCATTATGATCCCATATTCTCTGACGAAACGAAACTGAAGTCCGACAACTTGGATTGGATTATTCGGATTTCCGCAGTGTGGTCATCTGCCTGAGGGATTATTACATGCATTCATCCAGAAATTCTTAAGGCAGTTACTAACGATTAATTTATTAACGATGATTATAAGCAGTTATATACTTTTTGTTCATAATATTCGAAATGTCCAGCTGCGGAAAGACAGCTTCCCCGCAAAGCAGGTTTAGGGTAGTCAGAAAATTACAAGGGAAAGCAAGGTTGCCATATTTGCGACAAAATTGGCGATATGCCATAGATGGATGGAGAACCTTCTGGAACGAAATTTTACCGGTTTGGGCCAGAATGTTCTCGAACACAACCCAAAAGCTTTATAAAGCCTGCTAGTACGCAGAGAATCAGTCAGTTAATAGTGAGTGAGAGTCTAGCGAGTGCGTCAGTCAGTGTCTCGAAGTCTATCGAGTTGATCGTGAGTTAGTGCCTCGTCGAGTTTATCTTGTGTGTGTTGAACTCCGAGAACGACCGAACCGAGTCGGGAGCTGTACTCTAATGCTTATCGTCGAGTGCATCGCGAATTGTAGCGTGGAGAGTCTCGAGAAAATGTAAACTTCCGAGAACAACTGAACCGAGTCGAGAGCTATACTCTGGTGCTTTGCCGTGAAGCTGTTTTTACCGTTATAGCCTGATAGCCTGATGGCTGTGTCGCTGATTGTTTCAGCGTGCTGTCGTAGTTTATCGACGACTGTAAATGGGCTTTTGTTCACGAACCCGTACGTGAAGGAAAAAAGTAGCAATATACTATTTTTATTTTTTAAGCTACGTTTTAGAATTACTTTTTAAAAAGCTTCTCGAATAGCACGTCATACATCGGCTTTCATTTGAAACCATCTACACTCATGTCCAGAAATTAAGGATAATTCTGAGTCACGCGGAAATCGAACTCTAATAAATATATCACCTTTAAAATCACTACACACATCTTCAAGAATCATATGCAAATTTCAGGAAGTAACCAGATGACACCGATGGTACGTCACAATAACGAGAGTGTAAGAGAGTGATATATAAGGAATACAGGCAAAGAAGTAAAATTGTTCGCAGACGCTTTATAAGCATTTCAGTGCAATAACCGAATAGTTATGACACAAAGGACGCATTTGGATGATTTTTTACGTGGTAGAATTATCAGCCGTCTGGAATGTCGGCGTACCCAACTGGAAGTTTCAGACGAACTTGGAATTGCCCCGAGTGTCATCTCCAGGCTTTGGCAACGATTCCAGGATGATATTAATGTGAGTAGACGTTACAGCACAGGTCGCCCCAGAGTTACAACGCGGAATGAGGACCGGTATTTGGCAGTTACTGCCAAAAGAAACAGGCGGAGCACAGCCTCAGACCTGTCTCGTCAGCTCTCTTCAGCCACTGGTACGAAAATTTCAAGACAGACCGTGTACAGACGCTTAGGGCAGATTGGTCTATATGCTCGTAGACCTGTCAGATGCGTTCCACTTACTGCAACTCACTGTCGCCTGCGGTTAGCCTGGAGTAGAAAGCATGCATTGTGGACACCGCAACAGTGGGCTTGTGTGATGTTTTCCGACGAGTCCAGGTTTAGCTTGCAGTCTGATTCTCGTCGGACTTTCATATGGAGAGCTCCAGGTACCCGTTACCACCAAGAAAACATCATTGAACGACATTGTTACGGTGGTGCAGGAGTGCTCGTCTGGGGTGGAATTATTCTGAGTTCCAGAACTGACCTGCATGTTCAAATTGGAATCATAACAAGCCAAATCTATCGGGACGTCATTCTGGAACAACATGTACGTTTGTTTCGGGGCGCCATGGGCGCATAGTTTGTGTTTATGGATGACAACGCCCGTCCTCACCGTGCAAACATCGTAAGCGAATGCCTTCAATCGGAGTGATATCACCCGTATTGGACTGGCCAGCATTCTCACCGGACTTGAATCCAGTAGAGCACGTGCGGGACATGCTTGGCCGACGAGTTGCAGACCGTCAACCTCCTCCTACATGTCTACCGGAACTTCGGAGAGCATTGCTTTTTGAGTGGTGTAATATCCCCCAAGATCAGATCGATAATTTGATACTCAGCATGCCTAGGCGTTGTACGGGCTGTATTGCATCGTCTGGGAGACATACAATGTATTAACAATCATACCAACCATGTAATATTGGCTTTTTGTAAATCTTTTTTTTTGTTATTTGCTCCAGGGAGAAAAAATCGCTAATTTTTTTAATAATATCAAACATATAGCGTCTTTTTTTGCTCTTTACCTTTTGTTTAATAAATAAGCTTTACAATTAAGTCAAATTTGTTTTGCTTCTAACTCTTCCTTTGCCTGATTTTGCATTATCCTTAATTTACAGACATGAGTATATTTAAATACACGGATCTGGCTCTTTAACATTTGTGTCTTTGATTGTACAGTAGTTCTTTGTATTTGTTGCTGGATGTCTTTTATAAAGATCATATTGCAATTCGTATTTTATGTGCTGTATGTTTCCTTCTTTTATATTATATTTTTTCACTGTCTTAAGCTAACTTCTTTCGCATGTTCATGTGAAAAGGGGGTATTTCTGCCAGTTTACAAACTGCTGAGTTGGTTGTAGTTATGTAGCATGTTGTTATTCGAAGGAGAAATTCGGACTGAATTACCAGTAATTTCTTTTTTTTCCTTTCGTCATAGATTCTATCCATATTTTTGTCTCATTTAGTTCTATTTTTTTCTGTCACTGATTTAAAGAGACTTCTCTGAGTATACAGATTAACGTCCGAATTGGTGCTCTGAATTATTCGCATATTGTTGGCAATTTTTAAAATTTTTTATCCACGTATAATGTCATCAAACGTACTTGCAGTATCATTTAATGTATGAGTAGTTACGTACAATATCATTATGCATATTTATTACTGTATTGTGTATTGCTAATATACTTACTGGACAACGTACAGTGTCTTCAAACGATCTATATACAGTATCATCAAACGTATAGTTGACGATACATAAAGGTATTCATAATTCAGATGACTGCTACAAAACACTATTCTACAATGCTATTTGCCTTTGCACCTAGAAAGATGATGTTCAATTCCAGTGCCTCAGAAATACTGGTCGTCTTTCGAAGGTGCAAGCCAAAGGTTCATTGTAATTTATTCCATTTAAATTTATAACTTACATCTGATTTTATATTTTAAAAGATTTATTACCTTAAGGAAATGTAAGGAGATTCAGTAGTTTTTATAATTATAAGAAAATGTTAAACACATACTAAGAATTCTAAAGTTAGCAAACATTTCATAGTTCGTTGTTAAAAATGTAAAATTCATTTAAATGAAAATGTGACGTAATGTAAAATGACGTTCATGTTCAGAACTTTACGGGAAACAAATATGCGAAATCTTTCAAAGCGTTACACGAAGAAAGATAATATAGGTAAGTGAAAAATTAACTTCCCAGATTGTGACACAAATGGAAAGACAGACTGAAAGCACACGTAGATTTTGAAAGCTTTCCTCAGCAGATTTCCTTGAAATAAAGCGAAAAGTAATGTAATAAATCCTCGTACCCTAGGGTCTGTAAAGAGTTTAGTGGTTTTGTAATAAAAATAATACAAAAAATGTAACAGAATATTTTTGTATATGAATAACAAATTATACTTCAATGGTAGGCTTTCTGAACACTTGATCAGTACAGATATTTTAATATTACTGAACACTTGACCAATACCGTGATATTACAAACATTAAATAACGTTTATTATCTGCACATAGACTTTAAAACAAAGCTAAGTGATAGGACAGGAATACGAAGATTTAAACATGAGAATAAATATATAATGAACAAACAAAAGCATTTGAAACAGAAGTTCATTTCTAAAGAAGTATAACAAATCATGCAAGCAAAAATGTTGAACTCCTTTGCTTTTTATTACTGTTTGCTGACCACTTTGATTTTGCTAATGAAACACAAATGCATTCATAATAAATGATATTGGTGCAAATTTAGGCAAAACTCCACCATGTTGGTACTTTTTTGAAGTTTATTATGTTAAAGGTGTTACTAAGGAAAAGGATGCCTTTGTATAAAAATTTCAAAGAGAACCAGAATTATATCTTATATCCTTGTTACATGAGAGGAAAACCTCAAAACTTCCCACTGAATGGCATTGATTATAAAGTTCACTTCCAAGGTTGCCTAATTTTATATCGGATAGTGGCATGTGACACTTCCATAAAAAATGTCAGTAAAATAACAATCTTTTGATTACCATTTTAATATTCTTTAGACTTCTAGTTTAAAATCAAAGTAAACTCTGTTATATCATTATATCATTAACTCTATACTGAAAAATGTGACTCAGCTCCATGAATTTGTTTAAACAATATGATTTGGCATTATTTGCTTAAATAATTTATTTTGAAGAAAGAAAATAAAGCACGAATATGTTCGGAATTTAAAAAACAAAAGCAAGGAAGAAAGATATTGTATTTTTAAATGTCATAAACAGTTTGAAGTTATATAAAAAGTTTATTGTTATTAAAATGGGCGTACTGTCAAAACAGGCAACTGAATTATTCCTAACCCAGCAAATGAAAGTAGATAAAATTTTAAAGCTCTTGCAAGATATTTCATAAGGAAATATACTGACATCCGAGTTCAGAATTTTGAATAAAATAAAAGCTTGAAATCTAGCAAACACGTTAAAAAAGGACTTGTAAAATTCCCTTCCCAACTTGTGAAGAAAATGGAAAGACAGACAGAACTCAAGCATAGGTTTTGCAAGCTTAACTTCCTGATAGAACTTCGTTAAAATGGTTCGAAATTCCTTTCATAATACCCTCGTGCTCTAGGGTCTGTAGATGGCGCTAATACGTATCAAACACCAGGACATTTTAAAGTAGTTGCTGAAGCAACAGGTGCAACTGACTGGACGAGTTACCACACTTCTGACTCCTAAACTGTAAAAAAAGGCAGTTCCTCCTCCAACAGCTGAAGACTCGATAATAATGTCCTCAGTATTGACACTGCTGGTGCTTATTCCATTGGTCCTGATGATTGATCTAAATCCGCCCTCCTCGGTCATGTACTCAACAACTCTTTCATACCTTTCGATATCCGTGATTATGTATGATCCGGTTACACGTCCTACTCCATCATCAGATTCTTGGTGAGAGCTGTTTCCACCATCTTCATTATCTGCCGATAGTGAAGTAGCTGAAGGAATAGGAATAACTTGAGGCTTGTAGCTGAAAGAATAACTTGAGCTGAGCAGCTGAAGGAATAGGAATCACTTGAGGCTCCTAAAATGAAAATATCTCGTTAGGATTCTGGTATCATTGAAAGATAAAATATTTCAGCAACTGAAATGTATGTGACCTGTAATTTTAACCAATATTTACCATAATATCATTGGCTATAAACGATTTTGCTTTAGCTGGGAAAGATATGGTTGAGAGAAGCATTGCATGAGAAATGCATATGTAGGTATCGCATTAGTAGCAGATTACCAAAGCTGAGAAACATATCCTCCTTGTTTAACGTTGTCCACCTTGAGGTTTGATGCCATATAAGCTAAATACCTGAGATTTGAGTGTGGAACGAAAATAAAGTGAAAGCTAAAGTATGTACAAGTTTATATGTCTGTTATGAAGCATTTCTATTACAGCAACTGTTATGCTATTTTGTTGCCCTCTAAACGGCCAGACACTTGCTTCTACAACCTTCATCAGAAATGGATGAATCCATCAGATATTTAGCTGTCTGATTCTCGAGAGTTTTGCCCTAGTTGCATCATAAGGGCGACTGATACTATTCTCATGAAGAGAGGAAAAAATAACAGGTATACAGTCAAGCCTTATGAGAGAATCTAATTCCTCTTAGTCTCGCAATTGCTCTCTGCTGATCATTATACCGTCTAGAGTGGCTCGAACTGAAAATTGATGAGCTTAAGTGCTGAAGACGTTATTTGTTCAATAAAGGCAAAACAAGTTAGAGGCTATCCACCTAAGCAAAGGGAGCTTTCGGAATAATGTTGTAAGGAAACCTGTCTGATATTCACGTTATACATGGTAAAAATCATCAAAACGCTCATGGAGCCAACTCGTTTGTCGAGGTAAATATTACTAAAGAAACCAAAATTGCATTTGAGCTTAAAAACGTGAGTTCGAGGCTAATCTTGCAGTGCTATTGTTTTGATAGAAATATAGAACTTCAAAAGAGAGACAATACTTTAGCTCCGAAAATGAAATTATAGGTTATTTTTATAGTAAAGTTTATACGGTCCTAAACTGCGTGGTCATTAAAATAGTTCTTCTGACGAGACTGACAAGCGTCTAAAATATTGTCTTAAGGAGGTTGTAAATAACTTTTTTTATGAATGCTTTAAATGAACAAAAAGCACAGCTCGTGCGTACCTCTTGCGGGTATTTACAACAACAAAGCTGAAGTTTCAAATTAAAGGTAATACAGTTTGAAGACTACTCAGTTAAGCCTATTTAAGCTGGTTCAATATTTTAATGACGTGTTTAAAATTGTAGCTAGCAGAATCACTAAGGCGGGATATTAACTAGTACAGCTGGGCGAAAGAATATAAAGTGCAGGCGACGCTCTGAAATGCTCTACCATCTAATTTGCATCCTGATGGGGAAAGCAGATCTTTGGTTAATTGACATGAAATGCCTCCAAAGCTATCTGCTTTAAGCTTGCTCCCTTGTGAAGATATTTTTGAGAGAATCTTGATCGTATTCACGCATACAAAGAAATGTATTAAGGCTCCATACAACTAACTTTTTCAATCAGTGGAATCGATCTTAGAACGAAACATTGGTGCTTACTAGCTTCATTTATTCAGCAGTCTGGCTGAGAATGTTAAGAATAATAAAACATTCTATTTAACAAAGATTTACTTCTAATAAACTGTGCAGCATCTTATGCAATCAAAACATTTAAAAAAACAAACACTTAGAATGCTGGAAAAGAAGTCTATATATCAGCTAATATATTTCTGAAGTATTTATGTACGTAAAATTTTAAAATAAGAGTTTCCTTTAATACTAATTGCTTTTACTATAACTTGTTTTTAGTTACAATGAACTTTAGTGTTTTTGATCGTCTAGAAATTTCTGAAAAGGAAAACGATGCCAAAGAATAAACACGATGAAATATATAAATTGTCAGGAATTACCTCGGAATAACTTGCGAAGTAACTTCACGCGAAGTATTATCCAATACAGTGAAACTTTTTATAGCAATCGCATCACATATGCTACTACAGCTGAAAATTGCTAATATTTTTAGAATCACAAATAAATATTGGTGTTGAACATCACCTTCGCAAAAGACCAGAACTGCGTGTAATGATCATCATATTAGGAAGATTTTACATTAAATGAAAAACTCAAGAAAAGTGTACGAATCACACGTTTTTTAAAGTTATTGTCGTTTTATTAAACTGAAAAAAAAAACGAATTCCAAAAAAACATATCTAAATTTAAGGAACGTAAGTCAGATTAAGAATTTTATCTATGTCTTGAATTTTGAATGTGTCTAGCTGAATATATCTTCATCTGCTACAATTCAAAGTACATGTTGAATGCTAATTACTATTAAACCTTCCGCAAACATGAAAATGATATAAGAGGTCACCAAGTCAGTTTTTAATACCTGCCTTTCGGTGCTACTTTCAGATTCTCGTTGAAGTTTTCAAACTGAGCATTGACTTGTACTTTTACTTTCTTCCTTCTTGAGTAGGTATTGTCTGGATTGCAATATTTAGAGGGTAAATCCTGTCATGTAAATGGTGTCATCTCATATGGAGGAGAAATGATAAGTTGAAGCTTACTTTTACGGTCTGCTGTGTACGTACTGAGAACTAGAATCTTTTCTGCTCCGAAATATGATTTTCTGAACTTTGTGCGACCGTGTGGGTGCTATGGATGTCATTATCGTTGTCTTTTAATGTGATTTTGTTCTTGAGATCATAAAGTTAGAAGTAGATGATGTAAAAGGGCGTTTATTCCCTACTTCCATGGTGGGGATGCGTATTTTTGGGTCACAAAGGAAATCACAATTCGCGCATATTTTGCTCTTTTCCGGTCCGATTTGGGAATTTAGAATTCAAAGACAGTGGCTTTCCTTGTAACCTTAGTACGAATAAGTTTCTTTTAGAAAATCCTCCATGAAGGTAAGTAAGGTTACAAATGAGTGGGGCACTAGTATTTCATTACTAGTTGTATAGGTAAGATTTTGTGGCATCCTTGATGGCATTCTACCTCTTAGAAACTCTAGAGTGATTTGCTATAATTTAATAAACACACAGTCACATCTATTTATCAGGATTTAAATGGAAATACGTCGTGATCCTTGAAAATGTCGTTTAAACTACAACAGAAAAACGTCTATTTATTATCGAAAATAAAGAGAAAAAATTGCACAAACCTGGTTCCGTCAATACAAAGAAAGCCTCACTCACGAGGCTGGGCGTACTGCCATTTCACGCCCCGTACGATCTTTCCTTTTTTTCCCCACGCTATTTGAAAAACCTCCTGTCACATATCTTTCATCGAGAATTTACTTATATTTCGCTTTCGAAAAACGTAGGTGCAACGTAACGGTATTACATTATAGCAAAACGAATAGGCTGAGAAAAAATCATTACAGATACAACAGAGGGTTTTTTGAACGATTTCGATAATAATATTTTTTTTTAAAGTTTTGGAATAAATATTTCTTGTAACAGCTTTGGGAAAAGAAATATCTCCTGGTAATTTTAATTTTATTCCCTTTTCGAAATGTCGCATGCAAACAAGCTGTGGATTGAAGGGTATGTTTCTGCAGTGTCCGAAGAGGAATATACTAATTCTCTAATTAAAAAACGTTGTGAGATGCAAGATATTAAAATTCCTAAGTATAAAATAAAAATCATTATTAATTCGAAAGGGGAAAATCGTCAGTCATTACCTCTATATAGAAAGAAAACTCCAAACGAAAACCGGAGAAAGGTACATAATGTTTATAATGTCTCTAAAGTTAAACCTCTAGTACCAATAGAAAATCCGACAACGCAGAAATGAACTGAAAAGTCTTTAAATGCATCGATACCAGCAATAAATAAAATAATAAACCGAGATCTGCAACTTAAAAGGCTAAAAACATAATGTCCACCAGCTTTTGCCAAAGCTTCTGGTTCAACGCTGGACAACATGTAGAAGCCTGTATAAAAACTATTTAGCAGGAGTTAAATGGAAATACATTGTGATCCTTGAAAAAGTCACTTAGACTACAACACAAAAAGGTATATTTATTACCGAAAATGAAGAGAAAAAAACTGTATAAATTCGGTTTCGTCAATACAAAGAAAGTTTCAGTAAGGAGCTTATGATTGTCGGAGGATTCTCTAACAGTGGGAAATTAAAAATAGTAAAAGTGAAAAAAAAGTTAAAATCAACTCAACATACAACCAAAAGAAAGTTTACTTTTAGTTTTATAGAAGTTCCATTTCTCCATTTCTTTTTCCCCAATGACTTTCAAAGAGCAAAACTTCATCAAGACAAGCAACAAATCATACTTAGAAAATTACCGTTGCATTCGTTGAAGAAGTGAAGACTAATACGGGTATAGCATACACACATTTTCAGCCTGTTCCTCCGAAGTCCCTTGACATTTCACCTACGGACTATTGTGCAGGTGTTTTGAAAAGAACTCTGTAAGCGCAAACCCACCACGATTGATGGATGTGGAAAGTAGTTGAAGATAATCGGCAATCAACACCCCCAAAAATTTTATGGAAAACTTTTTGATAAAAATTTAAGACGCAGATTTAAGCCAGTTTCCCTTAGAAAACCCATCACGAAGATGTAATCATCAAGGCAACTAAGGAAACGAAAAGGCAAGATCTTCTGCGCCTTCATGTCCATCTGGCAAAATCGCTGGGACGCATCAGACACCGGTCGACCCACCTACTCCATCTTCCCAGTAGTCTCCACCAAGAGGCTCAAAAGAGACTTCTATTTACAACAAGTTTTTACAAACCACGGGAGATTTCCCGTCTACCTCAGCAGGTTTTGCCATCAAAACGTCAAATGCGCCTGCGGTGCCTCAGCTTCTTCAGCAGACGTCTCACTTTACATCCATGACTGTCCACTAACTTCTCCTATCAGAGCTTCTGTTCCTCAGCTCCAGGGATCACATAGCCTCAAAAATCTTCTTCGGGAATACTACGGACAGCGGGGCGTCAGAATCATAGAGTACATCTATTCTAAGAGAAACGTAACCATAGCAGATAGCCAGGTCTAAGTACCTGACGAAATGTAAAGGCAGCAAGCCTTCGTTCATGTATATATGTAAATATCTCTAAACTAACTAACCCATTTTTCTAATTTTGTACTTACATACCCAAAACATTGTAAGTTGGAACACCTAACAAAAGTAATACACTAATATTAAATCTTTTTATTAATAATAAGGTTGAAAAAATAAACAACCAAACAAATGTTGCTGGTGCAAAGATCAGGATGACATGACTGACCTTTAGTGCCATTGAGAGGTGAAGCAGGCGTAACAATACTAAAATAAAATCCCTGCTCTTGCACAGATAGACTAATGTACTTTCCCATCTTAGACATTATATTCAAAGTAACCTAGCCTAATGTAGCCTAGCTCAAAGCAATCTAGCTTACAGCAGAAATAATGGTATATAATTATTAAAGTAAGATTATAGATTGCAAACAAAATTATATTCTTCATGGATAGTATAAAATAAAAAGTCCGAAGAAATGTGAAAAACGGAGTAATAAGCATAATTCTTAAAATAAAATAATTTTTAAAGGTAACTTCTCCAGCAGAAAGCACATAATGTAACCATCATTATAAAAAAACACAATTACGTCTGTTAATAAACTTTGTCTGTAAATTTTCAATAAATTATGCAACAAAATTTTATAATAAGAGATAAATATAATAGGTCTGCATTGATAACGTATAAATAATTTTTTTCGTTTAAATTTCGTTTCACTTTTAAATCAGAATAGAACACTTCTGTTGCCGAAGTAAAAATCTTCCAGTAATTCTTGAAAAACGTTTAGTCTGTTTAAATCAAAGAACAAGTTACATTTTGAATGTTATAATTTATTGAAGACTGACATACTTTGTTTTGGAAGTACTCGAAACAAAAAGCATTTACAATATCACTCACGCGTTTTCTACATACAATAATTTATTTCAGTTACAGATTTTCTATTAAACTGCCATTTACAACAGATGTTCAGGAAAGATAGAAAATGACAATACACGCACCATTCTGATTTTTAAGAACAGTGTTTCCGAATAGCAATAAAATCATAATATTTAAAACTGGCTTCTCAGTTTTACTTATCGATCATTCAGTATGTTCAACAGATGGAAATCACTTAAATTTAATAAACGACAAGAAACATTATTTTAAAGCTATAGAAGACATTTTCGCAGATATCTCTCTATGGTTGCAATCTGATTAGCAGATAGCATTTTCAACATCCCCAATGCTACTTCTAATGCGAGTCACATATTAGTGCCACTATTTCCAGAAAATAGTGCGATTCTATCTTTTGATAAAGTAAGAATTTGCCATCGTCGCAATTTTTTACTTGGGCTGAAAAACTTTGAATTTTTCCAAAGTGTACTTCGTATTTTCGAAGTGTTGTGGTTGTTTGACTTTTTTATATATTTATTGATTGCTTTTATTCGAATGCTTTGAAACCCTTTCCTTCTGCCTTTTGTGTTGGTAATAGAAATGGTATTTAAAACAATTTCATAGCAATGGCATTATGAAAATAAAAATACAGCTTAGAACTTAATTTAAAATCAAACTTTAATAAAATATTCAGGAAAAAGTTTTTAAAACTTTCTTAAATAAACTACGATTATATGCCATGTATTTTAACATTCATGATGTAGATTCTTAAATACTGCATACTTTCCTTTTTCGAATCCATTACTTGGAAACTGTCACGATTGTTTGTCACAGGTAAGACGGAAATTTGTCACAGGTGAGAACACTCATCTTACCTGCCGCCTGCCTGGATTTTCTCCTGGTGCTATAAATGCCACTAGACGCGCAACCAGTCTAGCTGCTATACAGGCAATAAGTCTCTTCTCTTCTTTTCCTCATCCAAGATCTACAACGGGCATATTTCATATACGCTGCAAAAAAACGGAGAGGTCTATATCTCCTGTTCTACTGGGCCGATTGAAGAAATTCAAATTGCGTTTTTCATGTCTCGAAAGCGTGACTTAGGTTATATATTAGATTTATATACACCATCATTCTAACATAGATATTTTCACATAAAATCGGACTTTTTCTGAAATGACATGCCAATTTTTTTCTATATTTCGATTCTACGACTCAAATTTCGTCTAAATATTAAATTTAGTACAATTTGGTGCGCAATTTACGGAGAAATTCAAAAATTTACCGTGGCGTATTTTTTCAGTTTGCGCCAAGAATATTTCACTTGGCGAACTAAATATATGGAAACCTATTTCCCTCTCTCTCCCATTGTGCAGGAGCGTAAAAAAAGTCGCGTCTTCCCTACCTTTTTACATTGTTCATGAGCGGAAAAAAAGTCACATCGTTCCTATTTTCAAATAATTTTAACAAAGTGTGCAAAGTACTTTTAATGTTACTATCGCTTTCAAGAAATATGCCAAATTTCAAAACGCGCCAATATATAAATTCAAGCATATCTTAGGAATTTTTGAATAACAAACTGTATTTTTTTGCATGTATTCTTAGAAATGCATCTACTTTATGAGATGATGGTAAAGATTTTATAGATTATAATTCAAAATATTTTTCGAAAAATTTGTAAAAATTATTTAAAAATAAATCTTAAAAAATAGGCGAATTTTATTTAGAAGGAACCTAAATTTCCAAATGTGAAAGAACGAATCATGCAAGTTTAATAAAAAAAGAAACATGAATAAATATATATCAAATTCAATTAACATTGAAGAAATTAAATTTTTAAAGCTAATGTTTTAAACACTACTCGTACGATTTTCACAAAACTTTTTTTCACAACAGTTTGGTATAATTTGAGTCGTAGAATCGAAATATGGAAAAAATTTGGCATGTCATTTAAAAGAAAGTATGATTTTGTGTCAAAATATGTATGTTAGAACAATGCTATACATAAATCTAATCCATATCATAAGTCGCGCTTTCGAGACATGAAAAGCGCAAGTTGAATTTCGTCAATCGGCCCAGTAGAACGGGAGATATAGAACTATCCCTTTTTCTTTTCTCTTTTTTTTTGGGGGGGGGGCTCAGTACCATTCATTCTAAAGCTCCGTAAGGAACTCCGCAATTGCTCTTGGAAGTATCACTTAGGGAAAAGAGCCCCAGAATAGCACTACAGTACCACAGTAACATAAAATCCATTTGCCAAGTGTTTAACGCATGGTAGTAGGTAATGGAGCGGCCATTAGCAATCCTCGCTGTTTACACCATTTCGTAGATTAGCTTTCCTGCCTCGCTTCTTTTCATTATCCCAGTCAAACTGTTAATCTGTAACTCTGTGTGTTTTTCGCTGTTTTAAACATGTTAACAAATAGCCTTTTGTAATTAAATTAAAAAATTTTTGACGCATTATTAAAATGTTTTTTAAATTATCAGAATTAAACTTGAGGAACATTATCAATTTACAGTAAGCATAAAATAAGATATTAATAAATGGCTGTAACTAGCAAAGGCACGAGAATGTAATTTCGAAGGAATTAATTCTTCTGTGCTATTTAAATATGGAGACTTAATTTTAAGTAACAGTAGTTAAATCAAAATTGTTAGCAGAAATAAAATAATAGCCAATGGTAAACATAATGTAGTTTTTTCGAAGACCATTAATTAGTAAACAACCAGAGACAAAAATTGAAAATTGACTTGTGGATAAAATAATAAAATTATTTTCTGTGTTTAATCAAAATATGTGAAAAATATTTCCATGAAACCTGTATTGCATGAAACAGAATAGTACTGATTTGTAAATGGAAATACAAATTTTCTTAGAAATTCAAACAGATTCTAAGAAGATAGTTTAAACTACAGAATATTTTATTCCCCCTGCATTTAAATACTTACCTCGTAATTTCTTATCCATATTATTAAGAATATTGTAGAGTCATTAGGTATTTTCTAAAGCAGGAGACGTGAAAAATGAGCAATGCCCTCGCCGGGACTCGAACCACGAACCTCTCAAATACACGTCGAGCATGCTGACCGCTGCACTACGAAAACATGCGAAGAAGGCGGGAGAAATACCTTATAATATGATAAGAATTCTGAAATTCACTAAGCAAAAAGTGCAAAATGAATTTATCTGTCAATAAGCATAATTTTTATAGTTACATCTTATAATTTTAAAGTAAATTACTGTGGATATTATATAATACAAATATTCTTTGGTTACCTTCTTTGGAATATACGTAGAAATGCAGACTACAATTTCGAGGAAGTATTATGAAACAGAAAATTTATGTCGTTTTATAATTTAAAAAATTATACAATAATGACTATATTCATAGAGTTTATTCATAGTACTTACAGTATTTATTCGCATTATACTTAAAATAAAGCTGAAATCAAAGTTGATAAAAAATAAACTAAATAAACCAAATTAATTATTCAGATAAGATAAAAATTAAAAGAATTAAAATTTGATCAAAACATCATTTAAAATGTTAACAAAATCAAAACATTCCTGTGATATATTAAGAATATTTTTATTGTTAATTTCTTTTTATCAAAATTCTTTTCTTCATGTTATCAAGACTCTTAATCACACTTGACTAATACAGTTAAAAATAATTCTTCTTCAAACAAAACTATTTTAATCAAATATATACCTTACTTTTCTGGACGTAACTTTGCCGATAAATTCTTATACCAATACATATTTCTGCTACTCAGATTATGTTTGCTTACTTCTCAAATTAAGTGAAAAACATGGTTTACAGTGAATTCTTAATATAGCATATGGTAAAATGAAGAATTAAAGCTATTTTTGCTTCCTCGTACGAAGAACAGGAAGTATTGTAACAGCAAAAAATTTTGGATATCATATTTCAACAGCAATATCCATGTTGACCGTTCCTGAATCCATTTGGACGATTCCTTTATGTAACATCTGTACCTACGGGTAAAATAAAAGACTGTTTTTTCTAAAACAAATTGTAAAATGGATTCAAAAGAAGTTTCCGTCATGTCGTCTGTACTTACGTACTTACGTATGTATGCATACATGTATCTTGCATAACTCAAAAAGGATTAGGCGTATAACGTTGAAATTTTGTGTATGGGACTGCTGTAACATTTAGTTGTGCACCTCCCTAATATCACAATATCACGCAATATAAACAGTAGCTATATTTTAAAGTAAGAAAACGTTAAATAGAGCGAAATCCAAAGCGCCGAAAAAGCTAATCCAATCAAAAAATTACAGCAGCTAAGTAAGCAACACCAGCTCACTAAAACAACTAAGCTGAAGTGTTTCTCTCCGGCTATTATAACTTTTAAAATCGGCCGCGAGAGACAGTTCTAGCAATTCTAGCAAAAAGAGTAGAATTACGGTTACAGCTAACATAGTAATCAATTACATTTATTAAAATTAAATACCAATTACCGAGATAAACTTTTATTGAATGTTAAACGCACGTGCTCTTGTATTTTTACTTTTCCGGCCTAGCTTTCTCTTAAAAATTTGTCACGCGCTGAGGTTGCATGAGGAAATAAAACAATTTTAATTATAATAATTCTACTAAAAATGTCAAACTAAATACGAAATTCGTAACAGTATTAAAAGTTTACGAAAAGCCCAGTTAGTTAGTGCTGTTACATGGAGTGTATGATTCATGAAAGGGCTAAAATTTGTCTCCCTATGTTCGTTGAAAATTGTTATAGGTAAATAAATGCATATGCCTGAAATATATGAAAAAAAATATATTAGTGTCGAGAAGAAAACCTCTGTTTCCGACGTATAACCTTGGAAATTTAGAAAGAAATTAAAAATGAATAATAAGTAAGTGTAACCAGAATGATTTTACTGAAATTCCCCATACCTCAAGAATTAGTATAGGACATATCGATACAAGACATTAAAAAAATGAATTATTCTCATGAATGCTTTTACCTTAAAAGAAAACATTTAGCTTTAGCCTTTGTCTTTATCTGGGGCTGACCAGTAACTGAGCTGTGGTAAAGTCGCTGAACACTGGTAGTTCAGTCAGAGGACCCATGTGTAACATGTACATGAACCAGTTTCCCTTAGAAAATCCTCCGCGAAGATATCCCTCCCCTTAGATAGCCCTCTAGGCTGCACTGTTATCTCATAAGACGAATCAATTAACTTTAGCGTTTATCCTTTACTTATAATCTTTAGCTTCAACTTTATATTTTACCTGTATTTCACTCAAAATGAAAATATGTTTAAGTGAAATACAGGCAATACATTTCTGGAGTTTTTATTAATGTTTGATGAATTTGTTAGAAAATGCTTGATTCCAGATCTTCCAAAACATTACTTTAGATTTCAAATAAAATCATCTTTTATTTTAATTTGGGAAATAGAAACCTGTTACACTTTAAATCATAGTTTAAACGGAAAGCGTTTTCTATTTTCTCTAACTATTATTTAATCTTTAATAATTATTGCTTTGAAATTTCGTCGTTTTGCTCTTTTATTAATCGAAATTCCCTTTTCAGCATTTTAAATTGTAAATTTCTTTATATTCATACTCCGGTTAAAACAGACGTTCAGAAAATACATGCTGATAACAGATGTCAGTCAGATTTTGGATAATATTGGTCATAATATTTCCAACTTTGCTGTTAGTTTTAATACTTTAAATTTGCTTATCAATTCAAATGTCGGTTTCACTCAGTATGTTATGACAGATGGGATCTATTGAAATGTCACAGATGAAAATAATCAGCAAGAAAGACAGACTACTATATAAAATAGTCCCAGATTCGTTGCATTGAGTATCTTCATAGCACTAAGCAGTATAAGGTAAGTTATAAATCATTTAATGTTAATTTGTACCAAAGATATTATCCGTACCAAACAATGGAGTTTCATCTTGTGCTAATGTTTTTCATATTCTTTCTTACTTAAGATAAAGTGTAAAACTTATTAAAATAAGTGCATAATTCGATAGGCTTGAATTATAAGCTTTTCTTATTGTAACTCTCTTTAATCTTATTTAAACCTTTCTATACATCGGTTTTCTATTGATTGTAATTGATGCTATATATCATTAGACCCGATATCCAAAACTAAAATAGGCCTGGATGATTGCACTATTGAGCAAAAAGAGCGCTTACATGTGTAAATCCAGAACTAGGTAGATCATTAGTATGAAAAGAAGAGTATGTAAGAAGAGTACCTTCTTCGCATTCCTTCGTGGTGTAGTGGTCAACAGGCTAGGCATGTATTCGAGAGGTCCGTGGTTCGAGTCCCGGCGAGAGCATTGCTCGTGTTTAATCTCTCCTGCTTTTCAAAAAATACCTAATGTCTCTAAAATACTACCATTCATCCTCTGGATATTCTCTCTTAAAATTAGGACGAAGTTCAGGAAGAGATGAAGAGATTCTTTGCATGCTTCTGCCTAAATTAAATAATCACACTCATAATCTTGTTCATTATAAATACATATATAAGAACTTTAAATTTAAAATTAGTTTATTTTTGTTAGCCTACTGAATTAGTTAATAAACGCAGAATTGAGATAATTTTTTATTTTTAATTTCGGTTGCAATATTCCTTTATTAAGAAGAGAATGTATTCGAAAACACAGTAATTATAAAGTTATAACTAAAGGAGCTATGTAGAATACACGGATGAGACTGAGGAGAATGGATCCGGTCCTCAGATCCACGTAATCCTGCACATTTTAATTCTAGTGCCATTTGTAGTCATCTGGAAATTGGTTAAATTTTGTTAATTGAATTGACGATTTATTAATTGAATTTTGTTAACTGACTGAAAGTGGTTAAATTTTGGAGCAAACCGGTGACAGCAAGCTATGTCCTTGCCGAAAAGTTCCTTACAACTTCATAATCATTGCAACTTTAAAAGAAAGAATCGTTAAGCCAAAAATGTGTTTGGGAAGCATCGTAGATGCAATACAGCCTGACTTAATGTGTTAAAGAGGCTCACATTAAGCTGTAAATGAACTAATTAATTTAAACCATAACGTATTTTAATAAATATTTCAATAGCTCAAGGAATTTCTGTACATTACAACACTGAAAGCCATTAACAATGCAGCTGCATTAGAAAATTGCTGTTACAGTATACGGATGAAAGAAAACTCAGATTTAAATAATGTCTGCTCTACTAAATTGAGTTGGTAAATGGAGAAGAAGCTAATAAATATTAAACCAGATAACAAGTTTCACTGCCAACTAACAATGCTCCGGGCAACACGTCAAATATATTTGTTAATATTTTAACATGGTTGTCTTTCAAGAAAGTGTTCTGCTTCTAGTTTGTATATGTCTGTAACAAATAGAAACAATCTGTATCTTCATTCATTTTACTTGTTTAAATGTATTACATATGCCATACCTAATCTGTATTATTACCTTGAAAAAGGACTAAGATTCAAAATTTGACGCGCAATTTCTGTCGATTGTGTGCATGTAGTCATACCATTTTGAAGCATTAAAGAGGTACAAAAGGGACCATCTATAACTTATTAGTACCAGAGGACCAGTTAGGCTCAAAATTCATTTTTCATCTGTATCACTTTTGTGTTCGAAAAACTTTTCAAATTTTTGCGAGCAAAATTATCGCAATGTATCTAGTTTTTAGAAGTTAACATGAAGAACTTACACAATCTATATGTATCTATATATGTTCTTCACATTGTGCAAACATGACGGCACCCAGAGCCACCGAAGTTTTAATAGCATGTAGTCCTTCACTAGGAAATGGGCACTTTGATATCCGAATTTTAAATTTATTTTTAATTTATTTTATATTTTGTACAAATTTAACAAATTTTTGTTTAACAAACTCAGCGATATGAAAACGAAAAGTCGAAAAACTGTTTGAAAAGATATTTATTTTACAATTTTAATCGAAAAATTAGGCTACTTGAAAGCAATGTGTTGCTATTGCTTCAAACAGAAAACGTACTATGTCCACGAACCAACATGTGGGCAATCGGTAAAGCGTACGATATTTAACTTTCAAATTTAATTTTTCTAGTACTGAGTAGCAAACCGAGAAATTCAAAAACAATAAACGCAGTTCTTAAAAATCTTTTGTCTACTTTTAATCTGATTGTTTTAAATAAAATGCATTTAAATCGGGAGATATTTCATTAAAAATATTAAATACGTTTTTGAAATGACGCTCGTTAAATTCAGCCGACTTCATTAAAATCATTACATACTTTTTTCTTTTCTATGATAACTCTTTTAAGTGGCTAGTCTCTAAAGTGGCAAGTTTTAAAGAAATAATGTAGGGAATATTAAAAACATGTATGGCAACCTTTAACGTTCTATCGAGAATTCTAAAGATATGCTGATTTTAAATATTTATTTTGCTTTGATCTTGAATTTTATGTGGCATAAGTGAGAAGAAAGTGATGCTAAATAATAAAGCTAAAAACACGAAAGGCATTGTATTAGCAGCCGTGAATTCAAGAGTAAATTGGTAACCTACGTTGCTCAACGAGGGCATGAAGAGCCTTAAAAGTCCTCTGGGACAACGTTAAAAATCTAAATCCTTTTAGATTTTTCTTTGGCTTTAAATGTTACTTTCCTGAATTATTATACAAATAAAAGTTCTGTAGTTAAAAAAGAATATATTGAAAGGTAGTGCAAGGGTAATTATGCGGAAACTACTAACAAAAGAATTTTGTTTTGACCTATGCGATAATTATAATGAACTACTTTGCAATTACAATTTAAGTTATTCATTACGAGTTTCCTATCATTTTCAGAAATCTTTCTAACCAATTTTTATTTCTAATTTTTGTAGAATAAAGGATCTAATTATTCATTACTTTTTCCAGATGCAAATATTTTGGGTACTTTTAGTAGCCAGTGCGTTTGCCATCGCAACCTGCGATGAAGACGAGAATTCTGCAGCACTTTTGGATCCCAGAGACATGGACGGTGTGTAAACTACATATCAACTATTACTTAATATATAGTTAATGTTATTTTAACATGCTTAATAGACATTAAGAGCCGCAGTAAAAATTCTTTTTGTTCAATGTTTTTATTTGGTTCCCAGTTGCATTAAATAATATCAGTGTTAAATTAAAAATATTTAGGGAGCTTTTCGAATTATTAATTGATTTTACAAATGCTAAGTAAATGAGGCTTAAGCAAACTCAAAAACTGCTTTTAAAATGTAGTAATGTTCGAAACTAACTGCAATTCACTTGTAATCGAACTAGGAGTGCAAATATCTCTCAGCTGTTTCTCCAGGATTTCGCATAATACTTCTGTAAAAGCAAATAACTTTTTATTTATGTATTACCAAAAAATTCATATCGGAACCCATTAATAAATATTGTTATTCTTGGCATGAAATTTAAAAGGCTCGAAATCTCTATAATGATGTTTTGTTGACTTTAGTGATTTATCGATGTTATTATAAAACATCAGCATGATATGAGAAATTACATATTTTGAGACCTTTCTCATCTCTGAGGCATAAGATTATTTATTTATTTTTCAAACTATAACAGCACATTGCTCACCATCGTAAAAGGCTATAAGATTAAAATTTATAATGCATGTTTCTTGAGAACTTTTCTTTATTTTTAATATTACGTAATTGATAATTTACAAAGCAATCCATCAATAGATAATTTTGTTAACAGTCATCTTATATATAATTAAAGCTTTTATAAAATCTTTCTCAGCCTGTATATCATCTGGAGATCATCAACTAGTTTGCAAACAATAACATCATCAGTAACTAATCCATAATTAATAACATAATCTAACCATCAACGGGTTTTTAATAGACTGAATGCAAATAGGTCTGATAGGTTAATAAAAATTCATTTTATCAAAATATATATTTCAAAGTTCTGAAATTTTCCGCAGAAATACTCGCACAGAAGTTCACGGTATAACAGAGGGCAATCAGTAATTACGCATCAAGCTACTAAGAATGTTAAACACAACGCAATGCAAAACGCATCTAAAGAGAAAGCTAACTCGGATATCTCAGTTCACGCAGAATTAACAACTCGCAACAACAATAACTAAGCAATTGAGAGAAGATGCCCTCTTTTCCCCCTTGAATAGTTTTCAGTCGGCCGCCGAGATAGTTCTAGCACTTTCTGCCTCTCGAAATTACTGGAAAGCAATACGGAGGTGGAATTATAGTTACAGCTAACATAGTGGTCAGTTACATTCACCAATATTACGTGATACAGAGACTGTAACAAAATTTCACCAAATGGTAGCTAAATTTGGCGACTTTTGGTGATTTCTTGCCAAATTTTTAAGACACCATTTACTCAAAGTTAATTACACTTGCTCCTGTATTCTTACTTTTCCGGCACAGCGTCTCTCTTTAGATTTTTTTCGCGTTACATTACCCAAAAAAATACAACAATTTCACATATAACTGCACTAAAACCATCTATCTGCGTACAAAATGTCGTATGTCTTATCTAATCTGCGTATTGTTATTCGATCAACTGAAACATTATCATCTTCCCTATTCGATAACAAGGCTGTCTCCAGATGGTATGTGACAAGATGTAGTGTTATTGAAAGGCTTCAAGAAATAATAAGGTATCAGTTTGTAGATTGCATATGTATGTATTGATGACAATTATTGATTTCCGTGACTGTGATAAAGCTAGACTGTGATGACCGAAATGCTAGGACCGAACATCAGCGAAACGGCCCGCTTGCTGAATGTTCATGAGCTTTCATTGTTCGTACCTGTAGAAAATAAAAGAAGAATGATGAAATCGGAGATAGCACTTTTACACGTTGGGCTTCTTTCTGACTAACAAATAAGAACATAGGGGATTGTAAACAGGCTTAGTAAAGAGGAATATGCGGCTGTCTGTGGATTACTTGACAGCTTTAGCAATGCAGGTCGAAGTACACGCACATCGGAACGCACAGTTCATCAAACGCTACCAGGTATGGGATTCACCACATCCTATATCCCGTGAATATCATGACTGGACTCTGAATTAATGGAAAATGTGGCGTAGTCAGATGAATGATACTTTTTTCTTATATTACATTCGATGATAGTGTCAGGTTAGCCGTCTTCCAGGCGAACACTTGATGGACGCATGTACTGCGAGACGTGTAAGGGCCGGTGGTGGTGGTATTATGCGTTAAGGAATGTTCACATGGCATATCTCGAACATCTGGCTATTGTGGAAAACACCACGATAGCTATGGACTACATTGTTTTTCTTGTGATTTATCTCACTTATTTGACTATAACATCACAAGAACTCTATAATTTTATCGTGGAGAGAAGGGCAGCTTTTCATGGGCATGGAAATTGCAAACCTTGCAGACGACAATACGACTTTGTCCATCTTGGTCCCAACTTTGAAGGAGATTCCGATCCCGGAGGACGAGTTCAAGAGTCTTCATCTCCTCTTCCCCTACCACTAAACCACTCAAGAGCATTTCCGGCTCGCCATGCATTTTAAGTGCTCTTTGCCGCAAAGAAAGTGTTACAACTAAGAACATGCAAGGGTTCACCGGGATTCGAGCCCTAGCCCAGGTGTACGGCAGCCAGCACTGTACCAATCAGGGAGGCGTAGAGTGAAAATCAAATACAAACTTTTGTCTTCTGTCTTCCTTACCGGAACGGACCGTACCTGCAAGCTAACATTCTCTGACATCAGGTGAGATTTGTACTGCAGTGACTTCAGGAACAAGCTGATAAGTTACATTTGGTGTACAAATCTCTTACTTAAGCGAATGTTAATCCTATTGAGCATTTATAGGATAAAATGGAACATTATCTCAAAACTCACCAAGCATTTGTAATCTAAGGAATTGCGTGAATGCAATTTCATCTTTCCAGTCACTGATAGAATACATGCCACTACAGGTTGCGTTTGTTTTGAGTGCCAACGTTTAAGGAACATGGTATTAGGAGGGCGGTCGTTATATTTTACCTGATTAGTATCATTATCATCATTATCGTCTCAAGTAAATGTATAGTATGTATTATAGTAACTCCAGTTGGAAATAAAATGATTTTAAAATACATTCTTTCCACATTTTTTTAGCTATTCAAGATAGATTAGCAAAAATGGACTTTCTAGAAGAAGTTGTTGGACAAGTATTTGGTTTCAAGAAAACTGCAGAAAGGTAAATAAATTAAAACTTCTCTGTTATTTGAGAAAAGGATTTTAGAAGCAGAAGCCGTGAAAAATATACTGTGGCATGCTTACGGGTTCGTAATAGATTAAATGTCCAAGCCCGATTAAAGGTTAATAAAATTTATTCTTATCAGAAGAAATATAACAGAACGCTAGAATTTCCTCAAAGATATTGCCTAAATAAAATTGTGTTTTCAATATCAGGCAGCAATAATCAGTAGAACACAAATACTTTAAATAAAACGCAATACAACCAGTAGCTATACTTCTAAAAACGTTAAAATAACAACTAAAAACCTTAAAATAACAACGCAGTTCAAAGAAAAAGAGAAATCTAATTCAGATATCTCAGTCCGCGCGCAACATATTAGTTAATCACATTTGTTCAATTGAAATATAAATTACGTCGATTTATTAAATATTAAATGCACGTGCTCCTGTGTTTTAATTTTTCTGGCTTAGCTTTCTCTTAAAATATGTTTCGTGCTGCATTGCTCGGGGAAATAAAAGAATTTTAATTATAATTCTGCTAAAAATATCTAACTAAATACAAAATTCGTAACAGTACATGGTCCTCGACCTTTTATTATTCGAACCCTGGACCTCTCGGATACGCGTCGAGTAACTACACCACGAAAGCATGTGGAAAGGAGGCAGAAAATTCCATATACAGTTTTCACGCAGTGTGAAAGAAACTTTTCAGCTATGCCCACTTTTCAACGTCAAATTGTGATACTTATGGAGTGGGAACAGAGAATGCTCTAAGCAAAGCAATTAAATTAAATGGGAAATTATATTTTATCGATTTCCTACTCGCATTTCTTATATATATAAGAAAGGAATTATTTAAAAATGGCATGCTTTTTTTTAATCCATTGATATATTCATGGGCAGTAAGATTATGAGCTGAATATCTGAAGTTTCAGCCATGACCTTCTTGCAATATATTCAATTTAGTGAAGATTAGTTGTTTCGTAAATATTGTTACGGATTTCGTATTTATTTTGCTGTTTAATTAGAATTGTAATTAAAATTGCTTTATTTTCAGATGCAACGCAGACGATTTTTGAAAAGAAAGTTACGTCGGAAAAGTAAAAATAAAAGAGTGCGTGCATTTAATATTAAGTAAATAAATATCTTGTAATTACTGTTGCCATCCACAAATCTCGAGAAAAATCGAGGTTTTACCAGAATATTCTAGTAAGTAATTAAAAAGTTTATAAAAGCTGAATTAAAACACCTCATCTCGGTTGTAGTTGTAGCTGTTTTAAGCGAACTATTTGTTTACTTAATGCTGTTATTTATTGTAGCGATTTCGATGTGAGATATAATTAGTTTCTCTGTTTTTGGATTGAGTTTTGCTTAACGTTTGAGATATTGTGATACTGTAAGGATATCTCTGAAGAAATATTTCAGCATTTTGATTTATTTCTTGTGTAATGAATAGATTTTTGTTAACTTTTTAACGACTTGTGCATTCAAATCATAATGAACCCGTACGCACACAACAATATACTATATTCCAACACTTGCGCAATTAGTAAAGAATATCTCTAATATTACATTTTACGCCCATTGACTTCGGAATTTAATTTTTTAACCTAGTAGCTCTCAGCGCTCAATGGTAGTTAAAAAGCCTGACAAAAAAGCCTTGGCCTGGATTTGAATTGCTTTTTAGAGGGCTGGCAACATTTAAAATAATGTTCAACCTAACGTATTTTTTGATAAGCTCGTGGTAGAGAAACAGGGGAAAGAAAACATTGGATTCCTTACTTCCGGCGATACCGACTCTCCATGAAAACTAGGTACCATTATACCGACTATTCTATATACCGACATACTCTCCATCAAAACTAAGTACCACTATACAGACTCTCCATCAAAACTAGGCCGGGAACTGGAAAATTTGTACCTTCATTTATTAGATGCCCAAAGCCTAGATTAATAAGAGAAGCAGCCCTTGCCTCTTGGCCACGATAAAATTCATGGATTTAATTCCTCTGCGGTTGTTGTAACAACAACAACCACAGAGATTAAACTCCATGTGCTATTCTTTGAGATCTTTTGTTCTAACCTGTATATGACAATACATCATTTGCATAAAAAGATAATAACAAAATAAATAAAAGCCGAGAAAATATTAAAGTTGAAAAATGTAGACAGCAAAAGTCCGTATTTTTTTCTAAAATGTTTTGCAGCATATTTAAATATTGAAGATTGTTTTCTAGATGACAAAAACTATAATTATACTTTTTTTAGGAAAATTAACACTTTCTAGCATTACTAGCATTTCAACGACGTTTGATATTAACCATTTCGGTACCTTTTTTTTTTTGGCCACTAACTACTAAGGCCA
Organism: Stegodyphus mimosarum; assembly: GCA_000611955.2. NCBI lineage: Eukaryota > Metazoa > Arthropoda > Arachnida > Araneae > Eresidae > Stegodyphus > Stegodyphus mimosarum. The sequence continues at coordinate 147,689 of KK115719.1, forward strand.
GAAGTTGTGGCCATTTTGTTGGGGAGGCATCTAACAGGCGGCCACCGTTACCTCCTATGAAAAGACAGACAATTTTACATCTGTGCCTTCTCCGGGATTCGAACGCGGGGACTTTCGTATCGCAGTCAGGCTTTAATAACCACTATACCATCTGGACGGCATTTTGGCACCTGTACTGTAACTTTTAACTATTCACAACTCACGTCTACCGTGTTAAGAAGTATTTTTCATCATAAATAGAATTATTTTACAGTTTTTGCTGGATTCATAAATTTCAATCTGGTAGAAGAAAATAGAAGCATTATGAGCACTGCCAGATTAACCAACAGATAAATGAGATAAATGTCTAAGCCCCGTAATTTGGAGAGACTCGGATGTAGTGCAGAGGGCGGAAAGGAATAAGTAAATAATAATATATTTAAAAAGGAAGCGTATCTCTTAATTAATAATACAGACTACTAATAGCATTATTTATTTACTACGAATAAAGTTACGATAATGATTGATAACGTAATAAAATCGGATTCAGTGCTACCTACTGTAACAATGTATACTGTGCGACAGCTATGCATATATGTTAACTCCAAATATGCATAATGCACATGCGTGTTCTTTGTTCGTTTGCAATTACTAGTATAACAAAAAAATATAAAATTTCTTATTTATTTTATGATTTAATTTTTATCAGAATTTCACAAAATGCCAAATACCGTTATCCACTTAAGTGAAGATCTCAAAAAGAGAAGAAAAATTAAAACAATGATATAGATTTTAGAATTTAATTTTGAGGTATTTTCCAAAAAAAAGGACGCATACAAATCAATTAATAAATAAAATTTTAAATATTTGGATTAGTATAAAATTAAAGAGTAGGTAGAATAAGAATAAAATAGAAATGAGAGATGATAGGCAACTACCCCTACGAAAAAAATTTGTTCGGATTAAACAAGTGAAAAAAATGTTACTTCAGTTACACTGATGTTCAAGAAATATAGGTTTATTTAAAATAATTTGTTTTAATGGTGAGAAAACAAAATTTGGGAATTTAAATAACATGTACACCAATTCATTAAAATAACAACATTGCATCTTTCTTTTCCTAATACAGAAGTATTGTTAAGAATTTACTTAAACTATGGCTGTAAGTATTGCTGAAGGAGAAAGATCTTTCTGTATTTCACAACGAGATACGGTATTTAAAAATTTAATGGGGCACCCAAAGCTAATCCTCTGACCATGCTTGCAGAAGGAAAAATAAAAAAAAAGTTTGGGAACGGTTAGATTGCAAAAATGTTATTGATAAATTTTCTGACATGAAAATCCGAAAGTAAAAGAATTTCATTTTTTAAAGATCGTAATTTTTAATGACTGCAATTGTATATATTTTTCGTTTTCACTAAAACCCTTTTTATTACGTATTTTTATTGCAATATTATTTGAATTCGCTATTAATAATAAAAATTATAAATAATTTAACATTTCCCCATAATTAATTTATTATTAATTATCCCAAATCACAATTAATTTATTATCATAGATCATAAGTGATTTAATTACTATAATTAAGATTAATTATCATACATCGTAATTAATTTAAGTTTTCATCAGAAGCAGTTCTTATAAAAACCAATTTAAATTTTACCTGGGGCTTGATACAGGATTAATGCAGTGCTGTATATAGGTTTTGGTACAAAAGCTAAAATAAAGTCCTTTTAATTTTTTATTCTTAAAATGTAACCTTTAGATTTAATTCTCTCCATCCTTAACAATTCGTAACAATCCCTAAAGATCCCTAACAATTTTGAGAATAACGAGTACAAGCATTATATCAAACTTGACATTAATTCTGAATACCTCATCTTCTCTATCTATCTATCTTTAATCCCGTGCTCATCGAAAGTAATTAAATCCTCTAACTTCCTTTCGATATTTGGTGTTCAAATTTACCTCTAAAAGTAAAATCTGTTATTCACTTCCATATCTCTGAAGCGTTTCTTTCGATAAAATAAATTTTATCAATCTATCATCAGAGCTGTGTACATTCAATCTATTACGAAACCGTGAGCACACAGCACGTTTTGTTGTCAGAAGTGGAATTGAACGTCGGTAACAAGAGCGATTGATGAGCAACTAAGACAGTTCTTGACTGCTTTTGTTGCATTCCAAAAAAAGATGGACGCTAGTCAAGAATCCATTAAAGAAGAGATGAAAACGGTTCAAGAAAAGGTGGAAGAAGCCGTCAGCTCTGCGAAAGAAGGGATGAAAGCTGGAAAGAAGAAATAAGAAGAGAAATTATTGCCATGGCAGAATACAAATTTGAGGTTATGGAAGGTAGAAAAGAGGCGGTTGAAAATAAAATTGGGCAAATTGAAGAAAGACCGTGCTCATCGAAAATCATTAAATCTCTAATTTCCTTCCAAATATTTTGTGCTCAAATTTATCTCTAAAAGTAAAATATTTTACTCAATTTACTTAAATATCTTTCAGAGTCAACACATATCGGTTTCTAAGCCTATTTATTGAATTTGGGAACATCAGATGTATCATGTTAACGGTATCTTCTCATAGCTTTTCTTCTTTTATCTGAAATATTCCAAAAAATTATAAATAACATGCTCAAAAAAATTCCAAACTTAACTAAACTTGCGTTATTTCTACATGTTTTTGCCACTTTCTAGGAATTTCAGAATTCAATACTTTATAACTATTCTGTAGCGATTAAATTATTTTTTAACGACAAAAGCATTTTTTTGCACAATCATTTATAGCATTTAATGTTTTTTTTTCTTTCTGTCCAATTTTTTGAGTTTGGCTTTGTCTCTAATCTTCAACTTAAACCATTTCACCTAAATAAAAATGTCGAAAACATAATCTTTTATTCTAAAATATTTTTATTTTCAATTAACTACCAATTTCATAAATGTTCTCAAATGGTCTGTTTTCTTTCTCAGAGATGACACTTGTCTGCCTATTGGAGCCGAATGCCATTTCTGGAGTGGGCCAAACTGCTGTGGTTTAAGAACGCGATGCATTGTCTGGGACACACAGCTACCTGCAACCAAAACCAAGAGCTCCGCTACTTGGATTTCTAAGTGTCGTGAATACAAACTAGGTGTATGGCTCGATGATATCGGCAGTTGGTTCTCAAGTTGGGGGAAATAGGCAAACTACAGAGAGAACTACAGAGCAATGCATTAATAAGACCTTACATTCTTCTAGTTGTTATGAATAAATAAAATATTAAAGTTCATAATCGTGTTCTGTGTTTATTTTTACTCCAGTTTCAGAGATGATTATTACTTGGTTGCACATCTTGTGCTACTTTCAATCCTTGTTACAATTGAATGTAAGAGGAAACAGCCATGCAAAACATGACTTCTGTTCTAGTCATATTTTCAATGAGAACATGAATGTCATAGATACCTTGTCAGTTACAAAACTATATCAAAATACATAATGTAAGTCAAGACCTAATTCTGATACCTTTTAGCTATGGAATATCAGCAAATTCGATTTATAAATGAAGGGAAAAATAATCTTGTAAGGTCTACTCGTCTATCTCTTGTGTAAAATCTGGAGAGTAGTGACTGCACGGGAGAAGGGTTAAAACTACCCTTTATTACACCCTTTAAATTATTTAAAATATGTCAACTCGATGCTAACATACTACGCCTCTGCTTGGGAGGTAACTGAAACAGTAGAATCAAACTCAAAAATTGAAGATATTAACAAGTAGTAGAATTATACTAGAGGGCTCAGACTATCCTGTTTCCTAACAGAGCGTTGATAAACTTAGTGGCAGCAAAGTAATAGCTGTTACCCAACGTTTAACCGGCAATAACAGTTAAGCCGAAGCTCACGCTACAATACGCACAGAGTTTTTCCAGACTCTCTAACATTCCCTTCTAGAACTTGATACTTAAATCTTTTCTTCCACTCGTAGAATTTTCTCTAATTCACGCGCGCTACCAAATTTAAAATTCTGGCATTGACAATTAGGGGAATAAAGGCTTATATGAAAGGACATCAAATTAAATTTAACTGGTTATTTAAAATAAATATAAATCCCTACAACCTGATTTTCTTCTTTACGATGTTAAGTGTAACGCACAGTATAATAGCCTCTTAAAGCTAATAATAGTTTTTCTTTTTCCTTTCTTTTACAATAAAAAGTTATATGTTACCAAAGCAACACACGGAATCATTCGTTTAAACAATTCTTAAATGCGAATGATGATGCTACTGAAAATACTTTTCGAGAGCAAATTGCTATATTTATTTAAAGAAATATATTTTGCAATCAGCCAAAAGGATAGATACTGTGTTGTAAGATTGCAAATGAGTCAATTGATTTCATTTTAAAATTAGCTGGCGTATGTTCCAAATTTGTTGTTATATTTCGAAATATGTTTTCGTTTCTGCCTTTTTTAACATTAAGCTTGGTAATGCGATGGTAATTTTTTGCTTGAGAAAAAAACCCGCTCTTGAGATATAGAAAAGAATTTAGAAATAACTAGACATGATTGCATTAAGCAGATATCTGTTGAATTTTAACAGGTTTCACGCGTGTCTGGGAAGTCACCATACTAGGCTAATACTACGCATTCTATGGGATAAACCACCTTAAATGTGGCCCCCCAGCGAGAGAGAAGTAAAATCGCTGAACACTGGTATTTCGACTCGGATTCAAATGCCAGCGAATGCATTGACTTTGTCGTTTTTTGGGAGGCTTTTCTATAAAGCAATTTCACATTTACCTTATATGGCAAGGATGCACTCAAAATACGTGGCTAGTCGAAATACTCTCGAAACATTAGTGACAGGAGAAAATGATGGGATACCCTCGGACTGCTTCTGGGGTGTTCCTTCTTCGAAATCCACCAACGGTGGAATTTTGTTTTATTTATTTCGTATAGTGTGCGAATTTAAGAAACTTTTGACTCAAAATTTAACGAATTAAACGCTTTGTTGTAAATCAGCAAAGAATAAGATATTTATACAAAACATTTTATCAGGCAGCTCAGCGATGTAAAAGGAATGTGTTGCCCCGGAAAAATATAATATATTTGCCTTTCGAGTTTAGCCGTTTTGTCGAAAAATGGCGGCATCCAGAGCCACCAAATTTTGAACACACAGGTTCACACGAAGCACCTTAAAACCCGAATTTTTATTTCGAGTTTGTCTTTCAATTTATTTCATACTAGCCCCTGCGCGGCCAGCCTTCGTCTGGCTTTTAAGTGTACCGGAAAAATGCCTAAAGAGAACACCAAACATTAAATTTGAAAACTGCACAGAATTTTACACTGCATAACAATTTTATCGAAAAAGAAACAAAGAACAACGTTAAAAAAATTCAGTTGAAAATGCATTACATATAAAAAGCATACAATGAAATAAGCAATATCCCTTAATACAAATATTAATCATCCTAATAAATAAATTAACCAACTTCCTGCTGCCTTCTCTAGACAAACGTCCAGTATCCAAGAGAAACATTAAATTTAAAAACAGCACAGAATTATCGCCCTCATTTTTCCGTGCTGATATCAGCAACAATGGCTG
>KK115719.1:154346-213176 GCA_000611955.2 Stegodyphus mimosarum
TTTTAATTTCTAAACTTTTCAGTCTCTTAAAAACAGTAACATAACTCAAATGGTATAAACAGATTAAAAAATATCATGCAAAACTTTTTTATAATTAAAATTATATATAATTAAAACATAATATTACAATGAAATAAACAATATCCCTTGTAAAATGTTAATTATCCTAATAATAGTAATTAAACAATTAAACAATTTACTACATTTTACAAGTAATTAAACAATTTACCGTTGCAAAAAGAAACTACTTTTTAATTTCTTAAACTTTTCAGTCTCTTAAAAACAGTAACATAAGAACTACGATTAAAGATTGTTGCCAATCCGAAATTTTTAAAAGAATGAAACTATTCAAAATGATGCAATTTCATCAAAAATCTATCAACAACAATAAGAAAGGAAAATTGTTGCCAAAACTACATTTTAAAATATCTGAGATGTGAGAAGTGTATTCGGAAGCTTCATTTAAAAAATTTTAAAAAAATACAAAATATTATTATTTTTCCAAAATTCTTTTTTTAATAGGAGTCGAAAGGATTAAAGTTCAACGTGTCTAAAAATCAAAGGAAAATAAACAGCCCATTTTTTAAAAACATTCCGCTGAAAAGGTGTTAAGCTCACCTTCCTAAATAAATTCGTATTAAATCGATTCATTGAAATATGAAATTTATTTTAAGTTCGTAAAATAGCTAAGTGTCTACGCTTCACGACGATGTAAAAATGAAATGTATAGAGTGAAATCTTGCTTTCCTGTAGCCCATTATGTCTCAAAATGACGCCATTTGGTCACAAAACATAAAATAAAAAATATTCTAATTCGAATTTCGAAAAAATCGCTTCGAGGTGCACTGGCTCTTGTGTAGATACACCTATGTACCAAATTTCGTGGCCCTGGGTCTATTAGTTTACTCGCAACACGAACGAAAGACACACCCACACCCACACACACACAGACTCTTTGTTTTATTATATGTAGAGATTTTTGCGAATTTAAGGAAGTTTTGATTAAAACCTCAGCGATATAAAAAACTTCCTATTACCACTCGACAAGACGTTTATGTTTCCTATTTCAACAGAAAACTGAGCGATATAAAATCTGTTTTGCCACTCGACAAAACGTAATACATTTTCCTTACAAATTTAATCAAATACTCAATGATTAAAAAGAACTGTGTTGCCACTACCGGAATTAAAGTATTTTTATATTTCACGAGACAATGTGTTGGCATTCACCAAAGTATAAGATATTTAATTTTTCTTTCAGATTTAGTTTTGTTATTAATTAACATACTAAGGGATTAAAAACAACAAATGCTGATCACTTTCCATTATTATTAATTTAAACTGGATCGAGGAAATTATATTCCTTATATATATTTTCCTTTTTTATAATAGCTATGTTAGGCGGTTAGTCTCGCAAACAGCTTGTTAGGAGAAAAAAATGATTTCGGTAAATTGCTTACCTTTTTTGAAGATTTAAGCAACAATAATAATTTTATTTTAGTAATATTATATACTAATATTACTAAAATGAAATAAAATTATTTCTATCGTATCGTATATTAGGATAGAAAATTCTCTGTTCGTAATCCTGACGTGTTACACAAATCTGGAGAGCTTTTCTTAAGAAACCTCCTAGCATCTATCCACATACGCAGATGCTGAAGGCATCTATATATTCAGATAGACAAAAATATGCTTTGTTATAATAAGGTAATCCATTTCAATATCATGCTTCCCACAAGTCACAAAATGTTTTTTATTTACTTCAGCCTGATTCCTCGCGGCATACAAGAATAAACCATGCAATAATTTGGAAAGACTAAAATTGGTGCTATACCTGCATATAAAGTGTGAGCGATGTTGTCAGACGTAAAAAAGTCAAATGAAATCCTTTTCAGTCAAATGAAATGGTTTTAATAATATTTATAGAGCATAGCATTAAAGCATCAAAGAGCTAAAACAGAAATTCGTAGGAAATAAAGTGTAGATGAAACTCTGGTTTAGTGCTCTAAGAACAATATTTAATTCTATCATTACAATTTGAGATTTTGCTTCTCATTCAAGAAATAAACTGGCTTCTTCGCATCTTGTCGAAAACGAATCCTTTGTTTACTTTCTCAAAGAACAAAAAAAAAACTTGTTGAGCTGAGCAGAAATATTTAATTTGTACTTTCTTAAAAATCCTCAAGGAAACATGCAAAGGAGAATTAATGAAAGCGTTGAATTCATCAAAGCCACTGAAGCTACTTTTACCAAATGTTCTGAAAAAACTTTAGCTAAATATTTCTTAAGAAAACAATGAGATTCAAAACTGAAGCATTATGACCACTATAAGATAAATACGTGAAAGATAAACCATGTACGACTTTAAGGAACTAATATAATTAGTATAAACCTTCATAATTGTGGCAGAGGCACTAACTAGTCGTTTCGACTTCTTAATAATGAAGTCATTTGCTAATATTCTAGAAGAATACAAAACGTGGCTGATTGTAAGAAAAACACGTATAAAAATCTTATAATAATGAAAAACATACTATGCTGAAATGTGGAGTACAATTTCAATCGAAATTTTAAAAAATGATATTATTTTTGCAATACAGAATATATAATAAATTTTCAATTCAATAATGCAACTTGTTTTTCGCAATTTTTTTGCAAATCCGTAAGTCGATGATGACACTCAATAACGTAATTTTAATGTCTGCTGGTTTTAAGGTCTGCATGTGTGCTTAAATTTCTATAATACCTGAAAATTTATCTGAAATGCAATCATAAAATAAAAGGTTTATTTCAAAATGTATTTTCTTTCACATTTCTTATACATATACTGACTATACCATGCCAAACCTTTAGGTCTTCTTTAGGTGTTGTTTTCTACCCTTGCAATTTTTCAGAATTTTTTCAATGCTTTATATTCCGATAAAGACAGCGATATGCATCCCATAAGATGCCTGTAAAAAGATTATTATGTAGGAGACACAGGGACAGAGAAAGGTAAACGGGTCATCAGAATATCGTCAGTGAATTTTACAGATATTGCTCCGCCGCACTACCGTACTCGCTGTGCATTCGGTTAGCCCGCATCAGAAGCCAGCCTAGCAAGACATTTACAGAGATACTTTATATTAATTCTAGACTTTCGTACTGAATATACGATAACACTAACACTCTATACAATTATTACAATGAACTTAATCGATTAACAAAAGTTGGATTACGACAGATTAATATAACATAATTACTTCAAATATACATTAGTAGATCATGCAAACAATACATTTACATTAGTATTGTTGCACATGCCCAGGGTCTGCAGTTTTTGGATACATCTGAGTCGACAAGCACTATCAAAAGCAGCCTCAATGTCCTCAAACACAGCTAGAACCGAGCATCTCATATCAAGAGAATCCTTGATAAAATGGCTTAAGAAGTAACTTGTTGGTTTGTTGACTGACATTTGCTAAATCCAGCCTGCATTGAGGTCGAAAGGTTATAATTTTCAAGATACCAGTTTAGATGAGACTTGATCATTCTTTCTATAACCTTAGATAAAACACTATAAGAGATAAGGTGATAGCTGTTTAAATCTTCAGATCTTTTTTTATATGTATATATAATAATTGCTTTTTTCCAAATCATAGGGATATAAAGTTTTAATACCACAGATCGAGCATTGTTATCAAAGTGTTTTAGGAATTACGGATGGACATTATCACTTCCAGGATTAATGACAAACTTTACCCCCCTAAAAGCTTTTCTAAATTCCGACGGAAAACTCTCATGTCCAAGTGATTGGGATGACCCAAAATCGCGAATTTCTCGTCGAATGATCCTCTCCCGTGTTTTGACATCCGTTTCACACACTGACTGGAAGCATAAAAAGAATTAAAACCCTTGGAAATGTCCTTGTCTTTAGTTCAAACACGACTACCGACTCTCAAAGAACTTGAACGCATTATAAAAGCAAGGGGAGAGCAGTAATCGCCGTAGCAGATTCAGCGTTGAACAACAGACGCTCTTTAAGAATGGGAACTGTTAACTCAAGAACAGTTAGATAATCTGGTGCTGTATACCGACATAGCGTGCAAAGCAACCATTGCAGTTAGGGGTGGTCGCATCCCTTACTAAGACTCTTTAGTTTCCTGTTTTCCTTCTTGTCCAGACAGTTTTTTGTATCAACATCATTCTCTCAATAAAGCCATTTTCTCTTAGTTGCGTACTGTATGCGTTCTATTATTTTTTATGCTGCAATACTTTCTTCATGCTTTAAGTACTATATTGTGCCTCTGCACTACGAATTTATGTCTCTCAGTTGATATTTTGAGGAACTACTGCTAAAATCAGAAGAATTGCCAAGTTTCAGTGTATAGTTCTCTTTTTACTGCTGAAAGGCAAACAGTCAGACAGCTCAAAAGACTGACTAAATGACATGATTATTTTTTTGTGTTGAACAGTATTTCTTTAAATGGTTAACCTCTACTCGCTCTCTTTTATTTTTCTCTATAAAATAGAGTAAACATCGTTGTAATGGTGAGGGGCGAGAGAAGCAGCCGTTAGCTTCTAGTTTTCTTATCAAATGTAAAGGTACACCTTACACAGTGGTAACTAAACTGCCATCTGAGCATAACCTTCTTAATAAGTCTCAACGACTGGCATGGGTAGAGGAATAGGCGCAGATTTTGCCTATGGTTCATTGATTTTGCTTTCTCCCTAATTTTTGGTAGTGTTATTTTGTGTTTCTAAGTTTAACATTTTTATGCACATTGTAGAGTCATTAGGTTATTTAGAAGTGGAAGACATGAAAAATGATCAAAACTTTCGCCGGGAATCAAACAAGGAGCTCTGGTTTACTCGTCGAGCGTGCTGACCACTACACCACGAAGGCATGCGAAGAAGGCGGGAGAAATACCTTATTTACTTACTGCTTAAGACATTAATGTGTTTAAAGGAAATTAATGAGTTTGAAAATATATTAAATAACTTTTGTGTAATATTTGTTTTCTGTGATTTCTTCCACATTGCATAATATAGCTTTATATCACTAAATAATTAATTATCAATTTTATTAAAAAATTTTTGTAATCGATTAGATCTTAATTAATGCCAATCAGTTGCCGATACATATTCGAATATCAACCCCTTGGTCATCATCGACCCACAGGGTGTCTATATCGACTCCGTTGGGAAGCCTGGTCTAAGAGCATCTGGAAGTTACTAAATGTGGGAGGCAAAATGGTTTGAAAAGATTTTGGATCTGCTCAATGATACAATCATCAGAATTTCATTAGTTATCGACACTACTACATGGCATAAGAAATGATGTTTTTGAATCAGGTTTTGAAAAATGAAACATTACTAAGATACAAATTTAGTTAATTGTGTAAATATTTCTAACAATAAATCGATAATATTTTTCCAACGCTGTAAAAGGTTTCTAAGCCATTCCTAACCAACCGGTTTAGTGGAGAAAGAGTCTTAAAAGTTCGTTTCGAATGTCTCCATCAATATATATTTTTTTCTCAAATTTTGCAATCTTCGAACAACTAATCGCTATATGTTTAAAAAAAGAGAATAATTTCACTTAAATGAAGAGCAGTGAAAATGTTCTTACGTTCTCTTCAGTTCTTACGTTCTTTCTAATGTGTAATTCTCTAGCACACGATTCCCAATTCTTTCAAATTCAGGTGGATAAATGATGAAGACGAAATTATGCATTAACCTATTCTGCCAACTCTTCAGCAGCTGCATATGAATTTCATTCAACTGCTGTATTCAACACATCATTATCAAATACGAGAGGGCCCTCACAGCAACTGGCACATTTCAACTAAGATAAGTTACTACTTCTATGGTCACCATGTCAAAATTTGCAGAACCATTTTTGGCACTTACCTGATATTTATAAATCTTTATTGCCTCCTAATTTAAATTTTTTATTCTATTTCCTTTTTTAGGTATCCGATATGCCTTTTTTACAACCATTATTTTCATGAGAGACTTTTAAAAGCAACAAATTAACATCCACAGGCTTTAAAGCTAGAGCTAGAATTTTGAATGACTGGTCTTTGCCGAGTGGTATTTACACTTCCGATAATAATCACTTATCGGAAGTGATAATAATCACTTATTTAAACCTGTTATAATACGTTTAATAAAAACTGTTCGACAAAGGCATTGTTTATGGCATGACCTGACTATTTGATTTTAAAAGAATGCATCTAACTAGGCTCTGCAGTCTAAGATGGGAGAAAAAGAAAAGAGCGAGATAAGAACGAAAGATTTTAACTACTTTTTCCAACGTTTTACTTTGGATGTGCCTAATATTAAGCTTCGTCGTTGAAATGGCTTCTAAACTAGTGTAACATTTGGATGCTTCCTTAATACCGTTGATGAATAGGCACCATATTTCAGATATTGAAGATTTTGGAATTTACTATAGATTTAATTTCAAAGACAGTAAGCTCGTATTTGATGGAAAGCTACCTTCACGGCATTTGTTGACAAGTGAGTACACGTTTTAGTTTCCAAACAACGCAACTTGGAAGGGTATTTATAGTAAAGTACATGATTTAGGATATCTATCTATGTATATGGCTCAAAAATCTCCGATAGCTTTATCTGTTACATTTCATCAATTTAGTAATTAATGCAGGTTTTTCTATTAAAAGAAATCCAAAAATCATTATTGCCTCAGGTATAAGCAATCTTGTTCACTTATATTTTTTATATCGGGATTAAAAATTACTAAAAAGCTGATTAGTATTAACCAATAATTCTGGTATAAACAATGAAAGAAATTTTAAATCTGAGTTTGGTTAGCCACTGACAGCTGGTTGTAGTACGCTATCAGAGTAGTCAATAACCGTATAAGGCATTTTCTCCCTCTCCGGCATGCCTTTGTGATGTAACGGTAGCAGGCTCGGGGCGTAATCGAGAGGCCCAGGTTCGAGTCCCGGCAAGGGCATTGGTCTTTTTCATACCTCCAAGATCAAAAACCCTAATGACTCTAAAAATGACCTTCCGAACTAAAGGTTATGGACAATAATTCGTCATGACCAGGAATCAGCAACTGGATTCCCTAATCCCCAGACACCTTTTAAAAGGGAAAGCATATAAAGTATTTTCTCTCTCCTTCCAGTATGCCTTCATGGTGTAACGGAGCATACTCAAAGCGTATTCCGGAGGTCCATATTAAATTCACGGCCAAGGCATTGCACATTTTTTCCCTCTTCTGGATAATAAAAGTCCTAATGACTGTACAACAGTAAAATATAGAAGTGCAAAAGGATTTATGACGTTGTTATTAACCAACTTTTACCAACATTCTTCTTTTGCTGCTATCTAATCTTAAAAGTTGACTAACTCCCTTTTACAAATTAAATAACTATAAAGTATGATTTTTACTTATATTATTTAAATAAAGCAACTATTTAGATTCACTCGAGTATCCACTGAAAAGAAAAGAAAATCGTGAGAAAATTCCGAATTATGCAGAGCATTTAAATGTTTTCATCACAAGCACTATGTCATAGCATATTTTGTATAACTGTAAAAATCTCTACATTTGTTCTTAAGATCTTTTGTAACTGAAGTTTCTGAGATTAATGTATTAATTCAGATACTGGATTAAACAAATTAAAACAAAGAAAGTTCTTACTAAATGGATAAATTCTTAAAATAGTATAATAATCTTCAAAATATTTAAAGTATTTTCTTAAACATCAAATAGACATAATTTCCACAAATCAAACATTGTTGTAGAACAATTCTTTTTCCGAGTTCTGATGTAATTACCGAACTTAGCTAATTAGCAAAGAAAATTGAAACGCCTGAGAAAGCAATGTTACATTGATGTAAGTGCATGGAATGTACGGTAGATGTAAATCTTGTTGAAATTTTGTTTCATATGTACGTCGAAAACTGTTATAGGTAAACGAATATTTCTGAAATGCATGCAAAATCACATTTAAGCGCTGACGTAGTATATAAAATATCTGTTTCTCTTACATAATCTTGGAAACGAATTTACTTTAAAATGAATAATAATTAAACATAACGAAAAGGATTTTACTGAAATTCTTCCAACTTAAAGAACCAATTTAGAAAATATCGATACAAAAAACTAAAATGGAATGAATTGGAATGAATGGAATATAAGTCTTCACCTTAATGGCAAAAAAGAAAAGAATTGTCAGTTTTAATAATGCAAAACAAAATGGTTTTTGGATTAAATGCCAACAGTATTTTGCTAAAGTGATTGATTAATGTCTGAAATATTTGTAAAGTAAATCACTCTTCCAAATCTTGTAAAAGTTTACATTGCACTTCAACAGAATTATCTTCAATTTTAATTTTGAAAGAAGAAACCTATAATGTTTTAAAATACTTAAATGATACTTTAAATGCAAACTCACTTTTTATTTTTCTCTATTAATTAAAGTGTAATAATTATTTTTTACAATATCTAATTGTTTTTATTTCTTTGTCAATTGAAATTTCACGTTCTCCCTTTTAAATTGGACATTTCTTGATGTTAAAATTCTAGTTAGAAATGATGCTCAAAAAAGACATCCTGGTGATACATGTCATTCTGATATCGAATAATATTAATTTTAATATTTCCAGGTCTGCTGTCAAATTTAATACTTTGCATTTGTGTCTCACTTTCAGATGTCAGTTTCATTCAGTATGTTGCAACAGATGGGATCTATTTAAATGTCAGAAATGAAAATAATCAACAAGAATGCTTACTGTATAAAAGCAGTGATTCCAGATTCTTTATCAGGATTACCAGCTAAGCAGTAATTGCAAGGTAAGTAATATCTCTCCTAACGTGAACTATGTATTAAAGATTCTGCCTATACCGAATAATGTGGTTCTTGCTTGCCATAATACTGGTCATGTTCTTTCCACACATAATGAAGCATCGAATTTCTTAAAACGTAAAGTCCTCATTTTCTATAGCTTGGGAGTACCAACGTCTATTAACATAACTCTTCTATTGAGACGTATCCACTGTTTCTTTCTGTGATTGTTACAATTGATTGATTGCACCGTGGAACTCGAATTCCAAACTAGGTAAGGCATAGAACTGATGACTATAACATTTATTAGTAAAAGGCGGCGCACTTATAATCTGCAAATCCAAAGGTTCACTAGATAGATCAATGACATGGGAAAAAGAGTGTAAAGTACTAGGATTAGATTCTCTGGGTGCTCTTGGTAAGATAAAGTTTAGGGAGAGATTCTTCTGGCGTTTTAAATTAAATAATCACGATCGTATTTCTGTTTCTTATGAGTACATATGCAGGTCCCTGGAATATAAAGTTAGTTTAAAATTGACTTAGTAAATGTAAATCGATTTAAAACATGACGAACAAAGAAGATTTAAAATTTTTATTTTGACCTGCAATATTTATTTATTAATCCGAATCGAAGGCATCTGGAAAAATGTTTATTAGCAAGTTAAAGGAACTGTCTTGAATGAAACCATTTTTAATACCGTATTTTGATAGAATAGGAACTATAATAATTTAGTAATTTTTTCAGAACAAAGTAATTTATTTTTTTTATTAAATGAACGATACTTGAATAATTGGGAAAACTACACAATTAATCATTTCTGCTGTCAAAGTAACTGCAGTAGAAACTTGACTGCAAAATAAGGTTGTTAACAAAATCAATTTTCTAAATTTAAAATTACTGATTTATTGCCAACTTGAAATCAAAATCTCTGATTGTGGATGTTAGATTTTATCGCAAAGAATCTTTTAGAACAAGCTAAACTCATAAACATAAACATAAAGATCTCAATTATCGACCAGGTCCTGAGAACCTTTTGATTTGACAAAAATTATTCAATATCTCTGGTTCAACAAGATAACAGAATGAAAGGAGATATCTAAAATAAGAAGATTTAATATATTTTTCAAGTACGTATGAATAACTATATCTGCACCTTTCTATCTATCTGTAACATTTTCTTATACATTGTGTTTAGTTTTCTTTAGTTGTCTATATTTTACTGGAGATACTTCAAGTTTAAATTTTCCTGCTATCTCAGCCATAGACGATTTTTAGATGATTGCAGTTTCTTGCTTTCTATTAGCTATTGAGTTGAATGACACTAATAAGAATATGTTTATCTGACAGTGGTCTTATTAATAAAAGCATGGATTATTATAGATTTGTAATTTAACACAGGACGTAAGTTAGGAAATCTCACGTTTTGCCGCAATAATTCGAACAGTGAGTTTTTCTGATCTACGCAGCGTACAATTTGTTAAATTTATAAATTTGAGAGCCTTGTAATTTGGATAATAGTTATAAAGCAGCATTTTAAGATTATCACATAACGGAAGGTATCAAGCATAAAAATGTATGACTGATAATACTAAAACAAGGAATCTATAAATTACTGTAATTTACTAAAAATTGAACAGTTTATGCTGAGTTGAAATAAGCTAAAGCAAACACAAAGTAGTCAATCATTATTGAAGGAATTAAAATTTTCATTAGATTTTAAGAAAAGATTTTACTTGTCTGTCTTAAGTAGTAAATCTTTCTATGCAGAATATCATTATGTAAGGAATACTAGTGCACAATATTTGTGCAGTTTTAAAAAAAAGAAAAAAACGGAAAGAGAAAGAAGTATGCCTCATGGATAAGCTGTCTTTCTGAGCTTCGTGAATTTTAAAATTCAAATGAGTATATTTAATTTATCAGAATGCAGACGCAAACCTGGGATCTTTTTATTGCAGAATTATAAAATTTAAATATTTTTAAATTTTTAAAAAGTTAAATATTTAAAAAAATTTTAAAAAGTTCTGCATATAGATTTCAAAAAAATCTTATAGGATTCCTTTCTTAATATTTCGGGCTCTATAGGCAAGGAAAGTTTCCGAGGCATTTCTTAGGAATGAATAGATTTGGGTTATTATGTGTGTCGAATTCAAAGTATCACTGGAGCTGAATTAAGTATTCTAGTCTCGTTATTGATAGCAGTTTTAATTGAGTTCAATTAAGACAAAGTATGCATTTATTGTTTCCCATTTGTTATATACTGTCATGATCCTTCTCTAGTAGTACGCAACTCGGAAAAACATTTTCCAAACTTTGAGGTTAAATTTCTCTTAAGGAAGTACTTTAAAAAATTTTAACACTTCTCAGAAAATAGAAGATTAATTTATAACTGATTTTTAAGATATTATTCACTTTTAGGTATACATAATAAATACGAAAATTTAAGAAATAAGCTCTTTTCGAATTAGTATAAAAGACTTGGATTACGCTGTTTACTATGTAAAAATATATGTATGGATTCCTGAGTCCCACTTTGTTAAGTTTTAAGTACACTTCAAAGGCTGCGAAGACCAGAATATTTTAAGAAACAGTTTGTAAATATAAAATTGAAAAGCACTTGTTTAGTTATAAAGCTTACACTTGAAGCAACGTACTTCAGAAGCATTACATCGTTGACTTTACAAAATGTACTATTAAGAATTACGTTCTAATTGCTGGAGTTTGTTGCATCGTAAACTTATTTTAAATCATTTAAGGAATTTTGGAAACGAATGTTATACTTATTTGTTTAAAACCGCAAGCTAAGTTTTAAGCCAGGTGTTAATACATGCTAATTATCTATTGATGATTCAGTAAGTTGTAAAGGTTTATTGATTAGCTTTATGCTCAAACGGAAGTTGACCAAATTAGGATAAGTCTTCTTCATCATCAGTCCATCTTCAAAAGAATGTATAGTTAAGCTAAAAATATATTTAATGTACTTAACAATCATTCCAGATTTATCTTATGGCTTACATTAAGCTGTAGATGTCAAAAGCCACTTCCCACAAAATTTGCTACAGAGGCTGTTTGCACATTTTTTAGACTTTTTCATTGCAAATACAGAAATATTTTAAGTACAATTTTTATGTTTTAAATCTTCTGTTTGATAGCCCTTATTCTTCAGTATTTTTATACACCATAATTTCCAAGACAATAAACCGTTTGTAGTATCAGAAGAGGTACTTTACCCCATTGCTCACGAACAGCTTTCCAAAATCTAAGGAGGTTGTAAGTCGACATTTAGACAACCCACTTTTTAAAAGTCCAAAAGCTCAGAAATACATTGTTTATAGATAAGGAGATTCAGTAAGGATAGGAATGAAGGGTGTGGTCTTGATACCTGTTTCTTGTTCCGTTTGTTTCCAGGAAATTAACAAAAACATCAAGCATTTTGACATATAGCTGCTTGCTTAGTCTTTATACAGTTCAACTGATTGGTCACAATGTGTGTAAAGAAAAGTTGTTTCACATTTGAAGATTGGGTATAAAATATGTTTTCGATAATATGTGGATTACCTTAACATTTTCTTCTACTCTGTTTATTTTTAATTCGCCGTTATATGAGAAATCCGCAACAACAAGAAACTCTTAGAATAACTTCGTTTAGATACCTTGAAATATGTATTAAGATTTTTTTCTCCTCTTTGATGATAATAAATAGATATCTTTTTATTGTAGTCATTTAGGTGCACCCAAGATTCGTCTATTGTGACAACATTTTTCCTTTTTGCCCGGATAAATGTTCCTCATGAAGAATTGTACAGCGCGTTCTACGTTCGGCGATATGTCGTGGAGAACGATTACGCACATTATGTTTTTTCGCCTTTTTAAGATTCAAATCAGCATTAATCACTTTGCTTACATTTGACACGGAGCATTTTGTTGATTTTGCAACTGATTTTGCAACAACTCCTTTGACTTAACGAATTTTCTTTTAACATTAAAGATCTTGCTATTGCAACATTCAAAACATTCCGTTTTTTCCTTGCATATGTATTTGGAAATATGTTTCCGGTTGAAGCTAAATTTGGTTGTTTTTTTGCCCATTGTTGTCGCCAACATTACCTGTAGTAGTTTAGATAACAAAACACCATGGCTCTGAAAGGTTTGTTTGATAACTAGATACAAGTAAATTTTCTCGAAAAGAACACAAACATAGTCTTGCATCCATTACTTCTTTAAAAACACCATTTACATAAGCTTTCTTATCACACTGAAAAATAACTGTTTCTATGCTTGAACTTAAAAATAAATAATCCAGGGAACCAGACTCTGTAACAACAAGCAGAACGTTTGTTAATTTTAACCATAAAGTAACGCAACGTAAAACTAAAGAAATGAAAATGAATGATGGTCCGCAGCTTCGCGCAACCTATAATAAAGCTGGTTCTGAGCTTTCTGGAATAGTAGCATTACAGCCATAACAGCTTGGCTATTATCAAAACATAAGAGTTTGGCTGTTATTAGTAATAACAGCCAAGCTAATATTAGTAATAACATTATTAGTAATAATAATGTTATTATGTTTAAATCACTTAATCACGTGACCGGCTTTAGTAGTAATCAATGTCTATAAACGGCTAAGACCTGCCATTGGAAAAAAAAATATTACCAATTGGTAATAATTCAACATTATTACCAATTCAATATAAGACGCATTTTCCATAAAGCGTTCAAATGCATTACAATGAAAGGACTTGTATGAACTATTTTCCGCCATTGTTTCACGTAAGAACAAGTAAAAGCATCATTTTCTTATGTACCTGGGATTGTTATATTATTTGGATTACGATAAAGCGTGCAAAGATGCTCCTGTAGATGACTTTGTAAGGGAAACTGGCTCATGTTCACATCACATATTTAACTGAATGCAACAAGACGTTTAAGAATGGTGTATTCATAGAGAACTTTCTAAAAGAAAATGATTTGTATTCATGTTAGCTCTTATGTTTGGCTGGCTTCGCCTCTTGGAAATTATGGTGTAACCCAGGCTGTACGGCTAAGTCTCTTGCTGGGTTTATCTGCAACGGGAAATCCAAACACTGCTCACAAGCGACGCTATACTGTCAAGTAGAACTCCACTAATGACAAAAATTCAGAATTTGATATGCAATTTTTGTTGATTATGTGATAGGGTTATACTTTTTCAAGCAGAAAGGATGTTCGAAGGAGACCATCTGTGATTATTAAAACAAAATATTATTATCATTTGCTGAAATATTATTGTTTTATTTTGCTTAAGCATTATACTACTAAAAGTTCTCTTGTTAAAGCAGAATGTATTTGAAAGCCATCCAAGAGTAATTATGCCTAAGTAGAAAAACATTTTAAAATTAAATATATTTTGAGCTTTTCCATTTCTAGAAGATAATCGTGAGCTATTTTACAATTATTCTCTCATTAAGTGAAAAAACATTGTTTAGTATATATTTTTATATATTATTAGTATATATTATATATATTTTTTAATTTTCAGAAAATTTTCCAACCAATCTGAATTTTTTTATAGAATAAAGAATCTAATTTTTCATTACTTTTTCCAGATGCAAGTATTTTGGGTACTCTTAGTGGCCAGTGCGTTCGCCATCGCAACCTGCGACGATGAAGGCGACAATTCCCCAGCACTTTTAGATCCCAAAGACATGGAAGGTGTGTAAATTATTATTTAAATACATAGTTTACACTGTTTAAACATGCTTAATTGACATTAAAAGCTGAAATAGAAATTTTGTTGGTTCAATGTGTTTATTTGGCTACCAGCTGCTTCAAATAATAACAGAAATAATTATGTTCAGGTTGATTGAACTATATCTTGATTTTAAAAATACTAAGTAGATGAGTCTTGAACACACTCAAAATCTAGTTTTATAATTATAGGCAGCACACTGTAATTCTTTGGCTGTGATCAGGCAGAGAGTGCAAATATGCTTAGCCATGTCCCCAAAATTTCACCTAACACCTCTGTAAAACGAAATAACTTTGGTTTAATCCATCCCGAAAGATTTGTATCAGGACCTATTAATTAGTACTCTTTCTCTTTGTATGATTTGAAGGTTAGAAATATCTATAATAATGATATGTTAATTTAATCCTATCTTTGCATTACACATTTACATCTCATGATACATAGTAAATTCTTAAATCTATTGCGATTTCTGAGGCATAAGAACGTTCATTTATTTTCAAATTATAGCAGCGCAATATTCGCTAGTTTCAATTTTCATTCAATTCTATTCATTCAACGCTATTCATATTTTAAAAGCAAGTTTCTAATTTCTGCCTTCTTATAATCACATAGGATTGATTAGCTAAATAGCTATGATCATCCCTATCCCATGACAAAATGGTTTCTCAAACAATATACTATGTAGCTCGTGATGAATAAAAATGTTACTGAACGGCTGCTGGGAATCTCTGAGGTATTAGTTTGCAGATTATGTGTGTATGTAATGGGGGAGGCTGCTGGATTCACAGAAGCTTGATTTTGGTTCTTGGTTAAGAACCTCTATTTCGAAACGGTGCACTTGCTAGATGGTCACACTTCTGTTGTAAATACCTAAAGTTATAAAAAGGAGAAGAATGAGGTTATAACCTGTAACAGGACTCCGAGACACTGTCATTCATTGTTGATCAACGAATGAGAATCAATATCAGAAACTGTCCTGCTTCGTGACGAGAAATTAACGATTGCTGGCGGGTCACCTGATAGCTGTTTTCCAATGCCGACAAAGTACAGGTGTATCGGAACATGCATCAAATTCTGGTGGGCAGGTCAGTGGTTGAGGAATCATCATGTTTTGGGGAACATTTTCCTGTTCTACCTGGAACCTTTGGCTATCGCAGGATACACCATGGCAGCTGTGGACTACGCTGTTGCTCTTATCATTTATCTCACGTGTCTGAATAAAGCTTCGAAACACGTAAACAAATTTTAGAGTGGTGACCAGCGTTGTATTGTATTTATCGTTGCCATAGGTCTTGAGCATCTTACAGATCATAATACAACATTATCCAGCTTAGTCTCAGTTGTAAAGAAGAGTCCTCCTGGAGATGGGTTCAAGAATCTCCAACACTTTTTTCCTATCACCAAACCGTTCGAAGGAATTTTTTGGCTCTCTGAGCATTTAAATGACCTGTGCCGTAAAAAAACTATACATTTACAAACATGCAACCCTTCGCCAGGATACAAGACCGTGTCCAGTGGTACAACAGCCAGCAATGCTAAACACTATACCGGTCAGGGCTTCCTAGACTGTAAGAGTCAAACAGAGGCTTTTATGATTTCCGTCTTGCCCACCGAAAATAGTTTCATTCCACCACCGTTCCTTATCATTAAGGTGGGAATGAGTTCTGTGCTGTAGAGGTTTGAGGAAGAAGCTAATGAATTTCATTTGATATCCTGATATAACTTAGCCGGATAGTAACCCTACTGAGCACATCTATTAAGTCACAGAACATCGGTTCAGAGCTCACCTAACATTTCCTTATAATCTGGTTAACTGGGTTATCTCTTCTGTAAATCTGAGTCAATTTCCTGTTACGAGGTACCTTACAGAATGCATATTCCATACGCAACATGCTACTATAAAGGTGATCATAATGTTTTGACTATCAGGACACATTTTATGTGCATAATTATCATCACATGTAAAGGAATCATATGTACTATAGTAATTTTAATTTGAAAGAAAAACATTTTGAAATATATTTTTGTTGTAATTTTACAGCTATTCAAGACAGATTAGCAAGAATGGAATTTCTAGAAGAAGTTGTTGGAACAGTATTTGGCTTCAAAAAACCTCAAGAAAGGTAAGCAAATTGCTCCTACTAGCAATTTTAAGCGGTAGTTCGTAAAAGAAAGGATAAATAATAATTAGGCTCTTTTGTCACCATAAGTTGCCATGGAAACGGTACGTTGGCAGACAATCGTTCTGAGGTAATATGAAAATTTTTCACAATCTTCAGTTTTTAGAAATTTATCATTAACCTCTGGCTGCCCAGAAAGTACAGTGCTTAGAGGAACGTGTAAGATCTGTATCTGCTACTCCTCATAAACTACTTCTAGGTCCTAGTATGAACCTGGCGAATTTTCGCACAGCCGTCAATAAATACCAGCACAGAAGAAGGGTGAAAAGTAAGCCATTATTAGTTCAACGTTTAAAACAAAGGCACTATCTCTGTGCGTTTACAAAACACCGTTCCCTTGCGTTAATTTGCACCTAACAAGCTGACAAAACCTAACAAGCGTGGTGATAATCCGAAAGGGCGAAAAGGCTTACTGGCGTAACAGCGAGATGGCAACTAAACGTGCGCTGGCTAGTGAAAACACGCTCTGAATAAACTCAGAGTTTTACCCGTTTAAATATTCCCTTAACTTTAAATGTACATCCTGGCGAGGAAACCCAAGAGAATATTGAGAGATTTACAAAAGGTATCAAATTTAAATAATTTTGTTTCCATTTAAATACTGTCCTTCTACTGAATCCTGTGTAAGGTATCTCACATTGTACAAAATATTTGGTTATTTTAATGGCAACAATGCCCACAAAAAGTATTATATTAAATGTTCATAAATCATACGATTTCTAAACAAAATATTTTTAAACTATAATGAATGTTTCTAACTCGCTCCTGACGGTCTTACCAAATGATACCTCAAACTGTCCTTATTCTTCTGCGCTGCGCAATGTTATACAATCCTGTAATTTTCTTTCAAACAATTTGTGTTCAGATTTATCATAAAGTAAAAGTTGTTATTCAGTTTACTAAAGTTAATTTCAAAAGTCTGCCTGTTGTTAACACATATCGATTTATAACCCCATTTATTGAAATTTGTAATGGCAGGTGTATTACGTGAGTTTAACAATTAGCCGTAAAAGGCTAGCTGATTCCTGTCGTCTGAAATACGTTAAAAAATTATGAATGGAATGCTTAAAATATTCTAAAATTCACTACATTTTGTGATATTTCCGCATGCGTTTTTCCCTTCACATTCTATACATTCCAAGATTCGACATTTTCGTTTATTTTTCAGCGATACAAAGCAAATATGTACAATACATTTCAGCATTAAAAGCATGTGTTTCGAAGGATATATTTGCAGAGTCATTTAAAATATTTAATTTGCACTTTTTGTCCCATATACTATTTAGCTCGGCTTAGTTTCTGATATACAGTTGAAGCCATTTCCTCAAATTTAAAACGTCAAACAATGTCTTTTATTATTCTATAGTTATATTATTTTCCATTATCACCAGTTTTCTAACTGAGCCCAAATGATTTATTTTGTCTATCAGGGATGACACTTGCTTGCCTATTGGAGCTGAATGTCACTTCTGGAGTGGGCCCAACTGCTGTGGACTAAGGACTCGATGCATTGTCTGGGACACGCAGCTTACGGCAGCTTACAGAGGCGGTCCTGCTAGATGGCTTTCTAAATGCCGCGAGTATAACCTCGGCGTATGGCTCGACGAGATCGGCAAGTGGTTCTCAAGTTGGGGCAAATAAGCAATTTGTATAGCTATACCTTGATTCTTGATGCTTGCGTGCTCCGATTCCTCATAAATAAATAAAACTTTGATATACATAATTGTTTGCTATGTTTATTTTTACTTAATTTCACACATAATTATTATTTGATTATAGCTCTTGAGTAACTTTTATACATTGTTCTATGTGGACATGTGAAAAACATTTCCATGTAAAATACTGCCCTAAATTATAGACTTTATATTTCCAAAATGAACATGAGTACCTAATTCCGGTATCTTCTGTTTATATGATATCGTAAAACTCTATCTATAAATGAAAGAAAGGTTAATCAGATTTTGCTCATCATGAATTAAAAGTAATAGACAGTATAGCAGCCTTTTAAGCAATAGAATAGTAAGTAATTTTGGTTTTCTTTCTTGTTTTTAATACATCAATGAGTACATTAGAAATAATGCCATTAAGTTTTATCACTCTGTAAACATTCATCAAAATCTTCGAATTCCACTCAAAATACAGTTCCTTTTCTTTGGGAAAATATATCTATCCAAATCATCCCTTAATTATTTAAGCTTGCAAAACTTCAGCTTTGCACTTTATGTGACTTCATCTAATCTATTTTTTCTATTTTTCGCGGTTAAATTTCTGCTTTCCTCGCTGACAAAGTTCTTAGAACAACTTCATTGTTCTTCAGCTTATCCTTCTCAACTTCGCATTGCCTTTGCTGAATTGCTATATACTTTAGAAAACCTCTCATCTTGTCACTTTACACCAGCTCAACAGCTTCACCCTAATTGCATTTTGCATTCCTACTGATCATCCTTAAAACAAATTTTGAATATCTTGCAGAGCAACTCCATTCATCGCCATCACTCCTTCTAAAATTATAGTCCAATCCAGTCTAGTTAGCTATGTTGTATTGAAAAAATATTTGTGCTTTGCCCTGAAAGCTAGAAAAGTAGGACACGTTTTACTTCCTTGTACTAAGTAAAGGAAGTGTTGTAATCGCAAAAAAAATTATAGTACCCTATTTCGATAAAATTATCTATTTCGACCATTCCCGATGCATTTGAACGATATTTTTGCATAACGTCTCTACACAAGAACAGAAGAACAGACTTTTTTTCCTCAAAACGGATTGTAAAATGAATTTAAAATAAATCCAAAAACGATTTTGTGGGGACATCTGTAAGTAGATAAATATGTAATGTACCGGGTGATCAAAAAGTCAGTATAAATTTGAAAACCTAATAAATCACGAAATAATGTAGATAGAGAGGTAAAAATTGACACACATACTTAGAATGACATGGGGTTTTATTAGAAAAGCAATAATTAGAAAAGCAATAATCTAATCAGAAAAGCAATAATTAGCATTACAAATTAAGACAAAACAAAGATGATGTTCTTTACAGGAAATGCTCAATATGTTCAACATCATTCCTCAACAATAGCTGTAGTCGAGGAATAATGTTGCGAACAGCACTGTAAAGCATGTCCGGAGTTATGGTGAGGCATTGGCGTCGGATGTTGTCTTTCAGCATCCCTTGAGATGTCGGTCGATCACGATACACTTGCGACTTCAGGTAACCCCAAAGCCAATAATCGCACGGACTGAGATCTGGGGACCTGGGAGGCCAAGCGTGACGAAAGTGGCGGCTGAGCACACGATCATCACCAAACAACGTTCGCAAGAGATCTTTCACGCGTCTAGCAATATGGGGTGGAGCGCCATCCTGCATAAAAATCGTACGTTCCAGCAGGTGTTTATCAGCCAGGCTGGGACGATACGATTCTGTAACATATCGGCGTACCTCTCACCCGTCACGGTAGCAGTTACAAAACCAGAATCACGCATTTCCTCGAAGAAAAAAGGCCCGACAACAGTAGATGTGGTAAATCCAACCCATACCGTGACTTTCCTCGTCGTGCAATGGAGTTTCCACGACAGTTCTAGGATTTTCGGTAGCCCAAATTCTGCAGTTGTGGGCATTGACAGACCCTTGGAGCGTGAAATGAGCTTCATCAGTCCACAACAGGTTACTCAACCAATCGTCATCTTCCGCCATCTTTTGAAACGCCCACACCGCAACAGCTTCACTAAAAGCTTCACTAAATACACTAATACAGCTTCACTAAAAACGCCTTTTCAGGTAACGTCAACATGCTGCGACTGCTGGTGCATCTGATTCTATCTCTCATTACAGCTCCTTTTATACACGATTTTCATGCGCAGTCACTGACGTTTTGCTGTCCAGCGCCATCTGTCGGAGATTTTTTGAACTTTTTTGGTTCTAATAAAACCCCATGTCATTCTAAGTATGTGTGTCAATTTTTACCTCTCTATCTACATTATTCCGTGATTTATTAAGTTTTCAAATTTATACTGACTTTTTGATCACCCTGTATGTATGAATCTCATATAGCTCAGAAGCGGCCATAGCAAGTTGAAATTTTGCGCATGAGTCTGCTGTAACATCTAAGTGTGCGACAAAAGAAGCGTATGCATATACGCATCCCCTTACTCCCTTCCTGGATTCCTTTCATAAGCTTCTTGCAACTCTGTATACGGGAATCCCCATCCTCCTGATTGCTTTTCAAAACCGGGAGAGCAGAGAAAAATTTACGGCCTTCTCAACAGGGTAAAGACCAACAGCAAGTTGTTGTTGGGCTACATAAATAGCTTCGAGTGCTTTTTCAAAGTGAGTTTCCAATGAGACAACATGTAGGTAAAATGATGAAAGATTACTAAAAACACTATGATAAATGGCACAATGGCAGTGTGGTAAAAATCCAAAAGAGACCCATCAGTGTTGATGTGAAGACACTCGTCAGAAGCAAAACAAATGTTTATAGTTCCTAAGGCAATACCACGGAGTACAATAAGACTAATGTCACATTTTCCCAGATTCAGAATCAAGTCCAATTTGGCATCAAGTGTCATGTATTCTAATGGACTCATCAAAAATGGTAGTTCGCAAGACACGTCATTAATAACGTTATAATGGGCATTCTCACGGATGAATTGGATGAAGCTGAGTCTTTAGATTGCGTGTTCTGCCTCTGTCGTATTCACGCCAGAAGCGATTATTTGGGAATCTAATTGGTCTGTTAAAAGGGATAGCTGTATTCTTCTGAATTAAATTAGCCATTGGTTGTTGGTGACAAAGTAATTGCCTAGCAAGCACAGACGTAGTCTTAACTACTTCAGTGATCATACATACCACTTGGTTTTGAAAAGCATCAAGAAGTTTCAAGATTTTATCCGAGACAGAGATCAACACTTCGATGCAGTAATTCAGATCCGGTTGAATATATAACTTGCAAGTTGCATATTCAACCGGTCGCACGGTAGTTAAGTGTCGGTGAGTAGTCTTACTACACCGACACTTAACGGCTGCCAACCTTTAAAGCATGGGGAGTCTCTTTCTTGCAGCTGACATAACATGCTCACGTGCTTGTCAATTTCAATTTGCTATCGAAGACGCAACCCAAATAAAATGAAACATAATTATGTTAAAAAACAGTACCACTATAAACAAGGAGAGAGGTGAAGAATTGCCTATTTATAGTAAAGAAGTGACAAGTGGTCTTCTTTAAATTTATGGTTATATCGTTTTCTATACACCAGCAATGCAGTCTTTTCAGAAGTCGAATTCAGAATGTTATTTAGATTAAACTGATATTTGTTCGATGTGTAGCAACAAATGCCAAGGCCGTAAAAGAGCGGTATCAAACAGTCTTTCAGAAGTCAAGATATCGAGGAGATCATTAATGAAGACTTTAAATGAAGTAGGGTTAATTGCGGTACCCTGGAGTAGGCCAGTTTCGCTTAAAGCTACACATGGAATCGTCAAAACAAATGACCAGAAGAGCTCGCTTTTGAGTAGAACGGTGCACCACCAGAGTACCTAGGTGCAATGACCTTACCTCAATCGAAAAATAAATTATTTCGAATATATCAAGATAAATACAAAATTTAAAGTTCTAAGGCATGAGGTATTTCTCCCGTCCTCTTTGCATGCCTTCGAGGTGTAGTGGTCAGCAACTGGGACACTTTACGGAGGACGGGGACGCCCGATGTACACCTTTGGTTGACAGGCATATGTCCACCGCCCTCCCCTTTGTCTGTTTTTATCAGCTCCACCACAGCCGAGGGAGCGGACAAGACAGTACCAGTACGGTCCCTGTCGAGCCTGATCCCCTCCTAGGTACAATACCCGGGTTCTAGTCCTGTGAAGAATAAGGTACAATAGTACCTGATATTTTGCCCCCGTGGTTGAGACTGTCTAAGTACAGATCCTAGCCAGTACTTCCCAGGAATTCTCCTGAGTCAACCCCCGGGGGGGGTCAGCAACTGGGAGCATATTTCAGAGGTCCTGGTTCGAGTCCCGTCTAAGCCGTTGCTTATTTTTCATGTCTTCGAAATCACCTAATGACTACGCTGGCGCCCGAACTAAAAAGGTGGTGGATGGTGATTCTCCACCACCAGGATTTGGCGACTGGGGCCTCTGATCCCCAGTCGCCTTTTAAAATGGGGAGTATAAAAGGTATTTCTCCCGCCTTCTTCCCATGTCTTCGTGGTGTAGTGGTCAGCACACGGTGCACGTATTCCAGAGGTAAGTGGTTCGAGTCTCGGCGAAGGCTTTGCTAATTTTTCATGTCTTCTGCTTCGAAATAACCTAATGACTCTACAAACGTTTATTCAAAAGTCCATAAAAGTCACAAGTCCATAAGGTAATCATGCACATTGAGCAGTAGGTGAAAATATCGAACTGGCGACAGGTGATGAACATGAGAAAAATATGAGAACAGGCAGTTACGAAAATAAAGGGCACATAAAATATAATTTTAATATAATAAACACAAAATAACATCCTAAATTAATACCCCAAAGTAGTCAAAGTTCTAGCTCAAACTTATTACATACATGTCGAAATTATATACATGTCGAAAGATGATTCAAAGGAGTCGAAAAGGAAAAAAGTCTAGTTTCCATTTATACTAGATAAATTTCCACTGAAAATCTCTTCTACTACGTTATAAAGACAAAAATTTTGTCCATGGAATAGGTGAAGCACAAACGTAATCCAATTGATTCGTGATTATTTTAATTACTTCAAAAATAGAAAATTCACTAAAGGTTTTGTTTATTTTACATATGACCTGCAAAACTCCTTAAAAGTAGAGGAGATATTACTTGTAGAGTTTTTATTCTGATTTGTAGTGTTGGGTTTAGCAGCTCTAGGGAACGGTGGAAATTGTGTGCGGTCGTTTGCATTGACATCAGGTCGAATTTTTCTATCATTACGGTGATATGGGAGGATTTTTTTAAATAAGGATGTCACTTTGAACCATGGGGCAGAGATTTGCACTACGTGGCTCTGAATGAGTTTTAACATTCAGTTTCTTAATATTTGGGTTTTCGAATTACTTGGGGTTTTGGGACAAAAACGAAAGTTGGCTGCGTGGTCACCACCACATTAACAACACGTCGCTTTTTAAATAAATTTTGCTTCACAGTCCGCAGTTTTATGCGGCAATGAACATTTAACACATCTCGGAGCAAGTTGCACTCCTTCGATGAATGATGGAAATGTTGGCAATTATGGCAATGAGCAATACCACCTTTGTATTTGTATGGTTCTATTTTAACATCAGAACTTAGTAAATTATTGAAGTCATAGATGTTATAAGCGCCCCCAACATAGTATCTGTATACGTCACCAGTTTCTTTAAATCGCTTCCAAATTTTTGACATGATGCTTTTGGCTACTTTTAGGTCTTTACAGACCTATATCAGTGTCTCTCCTGCTTCCCTTCTTCATAAGGCGCGTCATTTCTCCTAATCCATCAAATGCTTTCGCAAGGATAAGGCGTCGGTAGCCATTAAATCTGCCTTGTCACCAGATGTGGATGTTTAATAAGCGGACCAACATTAATCGTAATACCGAATTCGTGTAACTAAAGGCAATAAACTCATTTAAAGAAAAAGATTGAATGACTCTAAAATAATTAATTGAAGAGATAAACTAATAGAAACATATTAAACTCACCGTCTTGACCCCGTTGTTGTTAGCTCGTCACGTATTCATAATTGTTGATTTAATTCCTTATACTATAACATAATAACGAGAATTTTCCTTTATCGCCACCTGTACGATTTCATGACGATGCCAGCAAATTTAGGAAAGTCAGTGATTATTCACTTAGTCAGTGATTATTCACTCATATGGATGCACACCCTTGTAATCTTGATGAAAGTTGCATTATCCATGGTATAAACTGAACTTCATTAGTGTCGCATGCACTCCTTGTGTGTTGGCTAGCAACGGGCAGCTTGCAAAAATGTACCAACACCTTTATCCAAATCGGCAGCTATTCACTTAGATCTACACATTGGAGTTACAGCATGTAGACGAATGCTATACTTTTCATTCTTTTTTGTGGTATAAACTGAACTTCTTAAGCGTGCCAAGCACTTTTCTTATATTTTCGTGAACAGCAACCAACTTCCAAAAAAAAAAAAAATAGGTGCCAACATCTCTGTGCAAGTAGATCGCGTTGATCAGGCCAACCCTATCCTTTCCTGGACATGTAACACCTTTCCCGCGTGAAAATTTATTATTATTTATTAAAATTCGATTATTATTTATTAGACATAATAATAATTTACATATTAAGGAATTCATGAGTAATATTTTTTATGAAATATAATAAATGCTAATTTAGATGAAGTTTTATAGTTAAAATAAAATATTTGCAGTTTTTTATATTATTTTGAGGGCATCACATCCAAAAAAATCTGGGGATGTAACATTCTGAAATGTTGTAAGAAAAATAGGATTGGATTGCATTATTTTAATTAAGCCAAAGCGTGTGAAGGTTAATTGTCTAAGCAGACGGATGTCTCATGAAGGATTTCTAACTAAACTGGCTCGCATGCGCATTATTTATGGAAAAACCACAAAAAGGGCCATGCATGCACAACTTTCGCTGAGATTTGAAGCCAGGGCAAACTGTGACACTACAGCGGTCTTGTCGTTCGTCTCCTATTTACCGTAGAATGAAAGAAATCAAAATCAGAACTAATATTAGTATATACAATGCGCTAACCAGTTTTATTAATTCATTTTGTAGATGCTTTGTATTTATATCAACATTACAGAGCCTCTTTATCAATTCTATGAACGATTCTAAGCCGATTTTGTCGGTCTTATTATAAAAGCCTTTGAAGAAACTACAAAACATCGATCGGAAATTAGAAATGCGAAAGAGTTTGAATTGCAAGAATTATTCCATCATTATTAGTAATACGGTGGATTTAGTTTATTTAATCATGGTGTTGAACTCGAGGGCTATCTGCCTAAGGGGAGAGATGCCATCGTGGAGGACTTACTGAGAGAAACTGGCTTGTACACACTTTAAACGTGGAAAAAAACCCTGAAAACGTCCATGAAGCTAGCTCGCTCACCGGGATTGGAAACCAAACCGAATTATTGGTGTTGAGCACTCGGCCGCTGGTAAGCGAAATACTGTGGGTATCTACCTAAATTAGAGATTCAACCCTTTTCAAAAGAATGGTTTTCTTCATTGACTATTTTTCTCTATAATATAGAGCACATACGATTGTAATGGCAACAGGGGAGAGAAGCAGCAGTTAGCTTATAATGTTCTTGTCAAATGTAAAGGTACACTTATACAGTGATGACGTAATGGCCATTTCAGCATAATTTTTTTAACAAGTATCAACGACTGACATGGTAAAGGTACAGGCGCAGATTTTGGAGTTCATTGATTTTGCTTTCTCCCTAATTTTTGTTATAGACGGATGGGAAACCATCTAGAACCATTTCTTACCGGTTTGAACCGGAATGTTCTCGAAGGCAGGACAGGACAGGAAAACGTGCAGAGGGCACCACAACACCGTCATAGGCAAAAATGGTATTGCCCCACTGCAATAACCTTTTCTGGCATTTATTTTCTGTTATTTTGTGTTCCTAAGTTTAACATTTTTATACTGACCTTATTGCTTAAAGCAGTTTTGTGTTTAAAAAAATGTTAATGAGTTTGAAAATATATTAAATAATTTTCGATTAATATTTGTTTTCTGTGATTTCTTCCATATTGCATAATATAGCTTTATATTACTAAACACTTAATTATCAGTTTTATTAATAATTTTTGTAATCAATTAGATCATGATTATTCCGATCAATTGCTAACAGATATTTGGTTATCAACCCCTTGGTCATCATCCACCGTTTTAAAATTTCATCGACCACAACATCGACTCCGTTGGGAAACTGTGGCCTAAATGAAGAGCATCTGGAACTTAGTGAGACAAAATGGTTTGAAAAAATTTTGGATCTGCTTAATTATCTGATCATCAGAATTTCATTAGTTATCGACACTACTATCATGTCATAAGAAATTTTGTTTTTGAATCAAGTTTTGGAAATGTAAAACATTAGAAAGGTACAAATTTAGTCAATTGTATAATTCCCATCTAAATCGATATTTTCTAACGCTGTAAAAGGTTTTTAGGCCATTCCTAAAGAAATCTCTGCCGACTTATTGGAGAGAGAGTCTTGAAAGTCCGTTTCGAGGGTCTCCGTCAATATATATTTCTCTCTCAAATTTTGCAAACTTCGAATAACCAATCACTATATGCTTCAAAAAAAAAAGGGAAATCTTTTCATTTGAATGAAAAGCAGTGCAAATGTTCTCTTCGGTTAACGTCAATATAGAACCCAGCTAGCAAACGATTCCTAAGTCTTTCAAATTCAGGTGGATAAATGATGAAGACAAAACGATGCACTAACCTTTTCTCCCAACTCTTCAGCAACTGTATATGGATTTCATTCAATCACAGCTTTCAGCACATCATTATCAAATAAGAAGCGGCACTCACAGCAGCTAGCATCCTTCATACTAAGGTCACCATGCCGAAATTTTCAGACCCATTGTTGTCACTTACAAATATTCATAACATCTTTACCATATACACACGGTACACCTCCCCCCGTTTAATTTCTTATGCTATTCCCTTTTATCAGTATCGGATATGCTTTTTTTGCAAACATCATTTTCTCAAGGGACCTTTAAAAGCACCATTTTAACATCCATATGCCTTAAAGCTAGAATTTATTTGAATGAGCCTGTCTTTGCAGAGTAGTCTTTACACATCCGTCGAAAATCACTTATGTAGACCTGTTAGAATGCGTTTTAATAAGTCCTGTCTGACAAATGGCATTGTTTATGACATGACCTGACTATTTGATTTTTAAAAGAATGCAACTATGCTATGATACTGTGTACGATGGGAGAAAAGAAGTGGATAGAGATAAAAACGAAAGATTTTGACCTCCTTTTTTTAAGCTTCTTACTTTTGATGTGCTTAATATTAAACTTCCTTCATATTATGGCTCCTAGACTGGTGTAACATTTGGGTGCCTCGTTGGATACTAATGATGAATAGGCACCATATTTCAGATCTGGTGGATTTCAGAATTTACAACAGATTTAAGCAGCAGTAAGCGAACAGAAGCAGTAAGCTCGCATTTGATGGAAAGCTATCTTCACAGGACTTGTTGGCAAGTGAGTAAACTGCCTAGTTTCCGAACAATGCAACATTGGAGGGTATTTATAGGAAAATAAATGATTTCGTATATGGCTATTTATATATATTGCTAAACACATCTTCGATAGCTTTATCTGTTACATTTCATCAATTTAATAAGTTTTTGATGCAGCTTTTTCTATTAAAAGAAATCCGAAAATCATTATTGCCTCAGGTATAAGCAATTTTATACAGGCCCGTGGTTCGATTTCCGAGCTGGGCAAGGTTGGCTCAGCCTTTCATTCCTCATGTGGCTTGATAAAATGTGTACCAAGGTCGCTTGAGGTCCTGCGACAGACTGACCACTTGTCCAGGGCATATGCTGATGCACTCCGGGGTCTAAAAGGTGAAGAAAGCAGAAAAAGGTCATTGCAGGTCCTGGCCACTAGGACTGTTATGCCACTGACTTTAGTTTCTAAGCAATCTCATACACTTAATTTTTTGTATCGAAATTACAAATTTCTAAATATCTGATTAATGTAATAGCCAACAATTCTGGTATAAACAATGGAATACGTTTTTAATCTGAATCTGGTGAGCCACTTTTAACTGGCTGTAATAAGCTTTCAGCGTAGTCAATAACAGTCGGCACTAGAAATGCAAAAGGATTTATGACGTTGTTATTAACCAACTTTATACTAGTACTCTTTTTTCTGCTTCTATTTAATCTTAAAAGTAGACTTTCTCCCTTTTACAAATTAAATAACTAAAGTACAATATTTACTTATATTTTTAAAATAAAGCAGTATTTAGATTCACCCGAGAATCTCGCTAAAAGAAAAATTAAATTGTGAGGAAATTCCAGATTACATAGAGGATTTGAATACTTTTATCACAAACACTCTGTCATAACGTACTATTTATAAGGTTGCTACTAACCAACTTTATACCAACATCCTTTTTTCAGCGGCTATTTAATCTTAAAAGCAGTCTTTCTCGCTTTTTCAAATTAAATATAGAAATATGATTTTCACTTACATTTAAAAATAACACAACTATTTAGATTTACTCGAGAATCCTTCTGAAAGGAAAATAAAATTGAGCGAAAATTCCAAATTATATAGAGCACTTTAATGTTTTATCACAAGCACTCTGTCATAACATTTTTATACAACTGTAAAAATCTCTTAAAATTTCACATCTCTCCGTCAGATCTTTTGCAACTGGTGAAATTTCTGAGATTAGTGTATTATTTCAGATACATGATTAACCAAATTAAACAAAGAAAAATTCTTACTAAATGATTAAATTCTTCAAATATAATAATTATCTTCAGAATAATTGCTTAGGTGCTTTTTTAAATGTCAAATAGACATAATTTTCCTAAATCAAACACTGATGTAAAATAATTCTTTGTATGAACTTATTATGTTAAATTAATTATGTTAATGATCTTATTATGTTAAATGATCTTATTATGTTAAATTAATTATGTTAATGATCTTATTATGTTAAAGGATCTTATTATGTTAAATGATGAAATTAGCTGATTAGTAAAGAAAATTAAACAGTCTGAAAAAGCAGTGTTACATGGTGCAATTACATGAAATGTACGGTAGATGTAAATCTTGTTGAAATTTTGTTTCATATGTACGTCGAAAACCGTTACTGATGAACTCATATGTCTGAAATGTATGTAAAATCATATTTTAGCGTTAACATAGTATGTAAGACATCTGTCTCCGTTGCATAATCTTGGAAAACAATTTGCTTTAAAATAAGTAATGATTAAAAGCAACGAAAAGGATTTTATTGAAATACTTCAAACTTTCAGAACCAATTTAGAAAATATACATACAAGATGTTAAGAGAGAATGAATTATTCCTATTTAAATCTTTACCTCAGTGGTAAAAAAGAAAAGTATTGTCGGTTTTAATAATGCAAAACGAAATGATTTTTGGATTAAATGCCAACGGTATTTTGCTGAAGTTAGTGATTAATACCTGATATATTTGGGAAGTAAATCTCTCTTCCAAATATTGTAAAACTTCACATTGCACTTCAACAAACTTATCTTCAATTTTAATTTTGAAAGAAGAAACCTATAATGTTTTAAAATATTTAAATGATAGTTTAAATGCAAGCTCACTTTCTATTTTTCTCTAACTATTAATTAATGTATAATAATTATTATTTTTTAAATCTAATAATTTTCATTTCCTTAATTGAAATTTCACGTTCTCCCTTTTAAATTGCACATTTCTTTATGTTAAGATTCTACTTAGAAATGACTTTCAAAAACGACATCCTCTCGGTACATGTCATTCTGGTACCGAATAATATTAATTTTAATATTTCCATGTCTGCTGTCAATTTTAATACTTTATATTTATGTATCACTTTCAGATGTCAGTTTCACTCAGTAAATTGCAACAGATGGGATCTATTTAAATGTCAGAAATGAAAATAATCAACAAGAATGCTTACTGTATAAAAGCAGTGATTTCAGATTCTTTATCAGGATTACCTGCTAAGTACTAAGCAGTAATTGCAAGGTAAGTAATATCTCTTCTAATGTAAACTATGCATTAAAGATTCTGTCTGCACCAAATAATGTGGTTCTATCTTGTCATAATACTGGTCATGTTCTTTTCCAAATATAATGAAACATCGAGCTTCTTAAAACGTAAAGTCCGCATTTTCTATAGCTTCGGAGTACCAAAATTTCTTGCCCTAACTCTTCTTAAATTTATTGAGACGTATCCACTGTGTCTTTCTGTGATTGTTGCAATTGATTGCTTTCATCGTGAGCCTCGAATTCCAAACTAGGTAAGGCATAGAATTGATGACTATAACATTTATTAGTAAAAGGCGGCGCACTTATAATCTGCAAATCCGAAGGTTCACTAGATAGATTAATGACATGGGAAGAAGAGTACGAAGTACTAGGATTAGATTCTTTGGGTGCTCTTGGTCAAAACTCAGATGAAGTTTAGGAAGAGATTTTTCTGGCGTTTTAACTTAAATTAAATAATCACGATTGTATTTCTCTTTCTTATGAATACGTATGCAAAAACCTAGAATAGAAAGTTAGTTTAATATTGGCTTATTAAACGTAAATCGACTACGAAAATGATAAACAAAGAAGATTTAAAATTTTTATTTTTAGCTGCAATATTTATTTATTAATCCGAATAGAATGTATTTGGAAAAACGTTTATTTAGCAAGTTAAAGAAACTGTCTTGAATGAAACAATCTTTTATACCTTATTTTGATAACATAGGAACTATAATAATTTTGGATAATGATTTATTGCCAACTGGAAATCAAAATCTCTGATTGTGGATGTTAGATTTGATCACATAGAGTCTCCTAGGGTAAACTAAACTGTGTAAACATAAAGATCTCAATTCAGATTTGATTTTCTCTAAATCAACCAGGTCCTGAGAACATTTTGCTTTCACAATATTATTCATTATCTCTGGTTCAACAAGATATCACAATGAAAGAAGATATCGGAAAGAAGAGGATTTCACATATTTTTCATTGTACGGATGAATACTATATCTGCACCTCTCTATCTGGTTTTAATACTTTCTTATAAATTGCGTTTAGTTTTCCTTAGTTGTCTATATTTTACTGGAGAAATTCTAGTTTTACAGCAATCTCAGCCATAGACGATTGTTAGATGACTGCAGTTTCTTGCTTTATGATAGCTATTGAACTGTATGCCATCAGTAAGAAAATGTCTAGCTGACAGTAGTGTTATTATGTGTAGAAAGCATATTTGTAAATTAACACAGGAAGTCTCAGGTTTTCCCCATAATAATTCAAACAGTGAGCTTTTCTGATCTACACAGGGTACAGTGTTGAATTTATGTATTTCAGAGCCTTCTCGTAAGGATAATAGTTATAAAAGAGCTCATTAAGATTATTACATAACGAAATATATCGAAATTGAAAATGTAAGACAGATAATACTAAAGAAATCTATCAATTACTATAATTAATTAAAAATTGAACAGTTTATGCTGAGTTGAAGTAAGCTAAATCCAACACAAAGTAGTCAATCATTATTGAAAGCATTAAAGTTTTCATTAGACTGTAAGGAAATATTTGTTTGTCTTACTTAAATCTTTCTATACAGAACATCATTATGTAAGGAATACCAGTGCACAATATTTGGCGCAGTTGTAAAAAAAGAAAAAAAAACAAAGAGAGGTATGCCTCGTGGATAAGCTGTCTTTCTGAGCTTCGTAAATTTTAAGATTCAAATGAATGCATTTAATTTATCATAATGCAAGCACAAAACTGGGACCTTTTTATTGCAGAACTATAAAATTTAAATATTTAAATTTTTTTAAAAGTTAAATATTTTTAAATTTAAAAAAAGTTCTGCATATAGATTTCAAAAATCTCTTAGGGCATTCTTTTTTTAATATTTCTCGCTCTATACGCAAAGAAAGTTTCCGATGCATTTCATAGGTGGAATTAGTAGGTTTGGGTTATCATGTTTGTCGAATTCAAAGTATCACTTTACCTGAATTAAGCATTCTAGTTTCGTTATTTATAGCAGTTTTAATTGAGTTCAGTTAAGAAAAAGTATGCACTAATTGTTTCCCATTTGTGATATACTATCATGATTATTCTCTAGCAATACGTATCTCTGCAGTTCTTTGGAAAAACATTTTTCAAACTTTGAGGTAGAATGTCTAAGGAAGTACTTTAATTTTCAAAAAATTATATATTTGTAATAAAAGCGAAAGATTAAATGATAACTGATTTTTAACATATTCCTTTTTCATTTTTAGGTATAGATAATAAATATGAAAATTTAAGAAATAAGCTCTTTTAAAATTCGTATAGAAGTCTTCGCTTACTCTGCTCACTATGTAAAAAATATACGTATGGATTCCTGAGTAATATTTTGCTAAGTACATTTCAAAGGCTGCGAACACCTGAATATTTTAAGAACCAGTTTGTAAGTGTAAAATTGAAAAAGCACTTGCTTAGTTATGAAGATTATACTTAAAACAAGTTACTTCAGAAGCGTTATACAGATATGCAAAAATAGGAACACTGACTTTACGAAATGTACTATTATGAATTACTTTCTAATTGCTAGAATTTAACTTATCATTTAAGGAACTTTTGAAACGACTGCTGTACTTATTTGTTTAAAGCCATAAGCTAAGTTTTAAGCTAGGCTTTAATACATGCTAATTATTCATTGAAAATTAAGTAAATTGTAAATTGTTTTTATGCTCAAACGGATGCTGACCAAATTAGGGTAAGGCTTTATCATCATCAGTCCTTCTTCGAAAGAATGCATTCTTAAGCTAAAAATATATTTAATATACTTTTAACAATCATTATAGATTTATCTTATGGCTAACATTAAGCTATAGATGGCAAAATCCACTTCACACAAAACTTGTTACGGAGGCTGTTTCCACATTTTTTAGACTTTTTCATTGCAAATACAGAAATATTTTAAGTAAAATTTTTACGCTTCAAATCTTCTATTTGATAGCCCTTATACTTCACTATCTTTATATAGCTTAATTTCGAAGACAATAAAGCCGTTTCAGTAGTAAAGCCGTAAAGTATCAGAAGAGGCACTTTATCTCATTGCTCTCGAACAGCTTTCCAAAATCTAAGGTTGTAAGTCGACGTTTGGACAACCCCCTTTTTAAAAGTCCAAAAGCGCAGAAATAAGTTGGTGATAAATAACAGATTCCGTAAGGATAGGAATAAAGTGCGTGGGCTTGATACCGGTTTCTTGTCCCGTTTGTTCCCAGGAAATTAACAGTAGATTTTGACCTGTAGCTGCTTGCTTTGTCTTCCTGAACTTCTACTGATTTGTCACAATGCGTGTAAAGAGAAGGTACTTTATATTTAAAAACTGAGCATAAAATATGTTTTTGATAATATGTAGAGTTGATCTTAACATTTTGTTCCACTCTGTTTATTTTTAATTTTCCGTTGTATGAAAAACCAGCAACAATCGTAAATCACTTAGAAAAACTTTGTTTAGATTTCTTGGCCCATGTTTTAAGATTTTTTTTGCCTTTTTGATGATAATAAATGGATATCTTGTAGACATTTAGGTGCATCCAAGATTCGTCTATTTAACAACATTTTTTCCTTTTTTGTACGGATAAAGGTTTCTTATAAAGAATTCTTCAGCGCGTTCGGCGTTCGGCGATATGTCGTGGAGAAAGACTATGCACGTTCTGTTTTTTCGCCTTTTTGAGACTCAAATCAGCATTAATCGCTTTGTTTACAGTTGACACTGAGCATTTTATTAGTTTTGCAACTGCCTTTGACTTGGCGGATTTTCTTTTAACACTAAAGATCTTTCATTTGCAACATTCGAAACATTCCGCTTTTTCCTTGCATATGTATTTGGAAACAATTTCCACTTGAAGCTAAATTTTGATGTTTTTTTTTACTTTGTTGTTGCCAACATTACCTGTCGTAGCTTTAGATATCTAAAAACCATGGCTCTCACAAAACGTTTTAATAACTAAATACGAATAAATATCTTCGAAAAGAACACAAACATAAACCTTCCATCCATTGCTTCTTGAAGAGCTTCATTTACCCAAACTTTATTATCATCCTGAAAAATGACTATACGTATGTTTGAACACAGAAACAGTATAATACAAGGAACGAGACACTGTAACAATAACCATAACATTTATTAAATTTAACGATAGGGAATGCAACGTAAAACAAAAGAAAAAAAATGAGTGGTGGCCAGCAGCTCTGTGCGATCTACAGTAAAGCTAGTACTGAGCTTTTTGAAATAGTAACATTGCAGCTTGGCTATTATCAAAACATAAAGAGCTTGATTGTTATTAGGAATAACAGCAAGCGATTTAGCTGTGTAGCTTGGATTTATGTGCAAGGGGAAATCTAAACACTGCTCACAAGGGGCGCTATACTGTCAAGTACAACTCCAACAATGGCAAAGATTCAAAATTTGATATGCAGTTTCTGTCGATTATGTGATAGGGTCATATTTTTTCAAGCTGAAAGGATGTTCAAAAGAAACCATCTGTGACTCATTAAAACAAATTATTATTATCATTTGCTGAATTATTATTATTGTTATTTTGCTTAAGCACTATATTACTGAAAGTTATCTTGTTAAAACAGAATGTATTTTAAAGCCATCGAAGTGTAATTGTACCTAAATATAAAAACATTTAAAAATTGAATATATTTTCAGCTTTTCCATTTCTAGAAGATAATAATGAGCTAATTTTCAATTATTCTCTCATTAAGTGAAAAAACATTGTTTAGGAATTGTTTAGGTAATATATATATATATATATTTAATATTTAGGAAATTTTCCAACCAATCTGAATTTTTTTTATAGAATAAAGAATCTAATTTTTTATTACGTTTTCCAGATGCAAGTATTTTGGGTACTCTTAGTGGCCAGTGCGTTTGCCATCGCAACTTGCGACGATGAAGGCGACAATTCTGCAGCACTTTTGGATCCCAAAGACATGGAAGGTGTGTAAATTAAATATAAACTTTTACTTAAATACATAGTTTATTACTGTTTAAACATGCTTAATAGACATTAAAAGCTGCAATAGAAATTTTGTTTGTTCAATATGTTTATTTGGCTACCAGCTGCTTCAAATAATAACAGAAATAATTATGTTCAGGTTGATTGCTGCATTTTTTTTATTTTAAAAATACTAAGTATATGAGTCTTAAACACACTCAAAAACTGGCTTTATTATATAATTATACCTCAGCACACTGTAATTCTTTAGCTTTGATCAGGCAGGGAGTGCAAATATGCTAAGCCATTTCTCCAGAGTTTCACATAATACCTCTGTAAAACGAAATAACTTTGGATTAATCCTTCCCGAAAGATTTGTATCAGGACCTATTAATTAGTACTCTTTCTCTTCGCATGAATTTTGAAGGTTAAAAATATCTATAATAATGATATGTTAATTTAATCCTACATTAGCATTATGCGCCCACATCTCATGATACATGTTAAATTCTTAAAGCTATTGCGATTTCTAAGACAGAAAACTGTTTATTTATTTTCAAATTATAGCAGCGCAATATTCGTTAGCGTAACCAACTGAAAGATTAAAATTCATAATTCGGGCTTCGTTTTCGTAATGCATTTTCTTTTCGTCTGTTCTTTTATTGTAAAGTAATACTATGTAACTGATAATTTAAACGAAAATCAGTGTATACATTTTATAAATATTCATCTCATATACATGTGTTAAGAAAGCCCTTTTAAGATCTTACATGTATGTTAGCTACGGACTCATCAACTAGTTTTCAAACTGCTCATATTTTAAAAGCAAATTTCTAATTTGTCTATTGTTATAATCACATAGGATTGATTAGCTAAAACGCTATAATCACCGCTATTCTATTGCAAAGGGCTTTCTCGAATCAAGCTCATAAAAGCTTGATTTTGGCTCTATGGTTAAGAACTTGTACTTCGAAACTGTGCACTTGCTAGATGTTCACACTTCGGTCGTTAATACCTGAAAATATGAAAAGGACAAGAATCAGGTTGTAACCTGTAACAGGACTCCGAGGTATTGCCCTTCATTATTGATCAACGATGAGAATCTATATCAGAAACTCTCCTGCTTTGTGAGGAGAAATTAATGATTACTGGCGGGTCACCTGATAGCTGTATTGCAATGAAGACAACGTACAAGTGTATCGGAACGTTCATAGAATTCTGCTGGGCATGGAATTTGCAATATCCACTCTCATGTTCTTATATTTATTCAGAATCACCTGCATTTCAGTGGGCCTCTGAATTTCGCGAACTGGATCATGCAACAATAGAAAAGAATTGCCAAGTCGTATAAATGATAGTTTCTTTTTAAATCATATTGACGCCGCGTCACATTACGCTGTCTTCCAGACGAACCTTGTCCGTGAAGACGGACGAGCCTTGTCAAGTAGTGAACAGATTATGGTTGAGGTATCACGCTTTGGGAAACGTTTTTCTATTCTGCCTGGAAACTTTCGCTATCGTAGCAGAAACCATGACAGCTGTGGACTACGTTGCTGCTGTTGTGATTTATCTCACGAGTATGAATAAAACATCGATACACGTAAGCAAATTTTATAGTGGTGACGAGGGCTGTATTGTATTTATCGTTGGCGTAGGCCTTAGGCATCTTACAGATGATAATACAACTTTTTCCACCTTAGTCGCAGTTGTAAAGAAGAGGACCTCTGGAGATGGGTCCAAGGATCTCCAGCACTTTACCCTATCACCAAACCTCTCGAAGGAATTTTTCCGCTCACTGGGCATTTAAGCAACCTATGCCGCAAAGAAACTATGCATTTACAAACATGCAATACTTCGCCAGGATACAATCCCCTGTCTAGTGGTATATCAGCCAGCAATGTCAACCAATATGCAATTCAGGGCAACGTAGACTGTGAGAATCAAATAGAAGCTTTTAAAACTTTTATCTTTCCCATCTAAATTATTTTCTTTCCCTGACCATCATTCTTTGTCACAAGGTGGGAATGGAATATGTGCTGTAGAAGTTTGAGAAAGAAGCTAATGAATTCCATTTGATATCTTGGCTTCTAACTTAGCCGGATATTAACCCTATTTAGCACATTTATTAAATCACGGATCATCGGTTCCAACCACGGATCATCGGTCACCTAACATTTCGTTATAATCTAAGGAATTCAGTAATCTCTTCTGTAAATCTAATGCAATTTCCTATTATGAGGTACGTTACATAATGGATATTCTATAAGCAACATGGTATTATAAGGATGATCGTAATGTTTTAACTATCAGGACATTTTTATGT
Source organism: Stegodyphus mimosarum (assembly GCA_000611955.2). NCBI lineage: Eukaryota > Metazoa > Arthropoda > Arachnida > Araneae > Eresidae > Stegodyphus > Stegodyphus mimosarum. Next base: position 192,099 of record KK115719.1, read on the forward strand.
GCATAATTACATAACATGTAAAAGAATCATATGTACTATAGTAACTTTAATTTGAAAGAATAATATTTTGAAATATATTTTTGTTGTAATTTTACAGCTATTCAAGACAGATTAGCAAAAATGGAATTTCTAGAAGAAGTTGTAGGAACAGTATTTGGTTTCAAAAAACCTCAAGAAAGGTAAGCAAATTCACTCTTCTATGTTACTAGATATCAGCCATAGCTTCCTTGCAATAATTTTACTACCGCTTGATAGTTTGTCATGATTAGTTACTTTATAACATACATTTTAACATGAGCGTATGTAATAAAAATTCCTCTAATATTACATAATATATACCTCGGCTTTATAACGTTTTTCGTAAATTCAACACCTCCTTACAATTTATTCTCCATTTCCCCTTTTCAATATGGATAAGAATGTAATTTCATCTAGGAATTTTGATTCAAGGGATGCATTCCAAATAAAAGTAACTCGCTTTTACGAATAAAATTGTTCCTACCAACAATTTTAAGCGGTAGTTAGTAAAAGAAAGTATAAATCGTAATTAGGTGTTTGTCGCCATATGTTGCCATGGAAACGGTTCGTTCCCAGAAAATCATTCTGAGGAAATATGAATAATTTTCACAATCTTCAGTTTTTAGACATTTATCATTAATTTTTGGCTGCCCGGATGGTACAGCGCTTAGAGGAACTTACTGCGATACCGAAGCGCCCGGTTCGAATCCCGGAGAAAGCATGGTTGAAGCAGTCCGTCTCTTAGGAGTGGCCTTAGGAGTGGCTAATGCCGAATAGGCAAGTTCATGCCACTAGATTATAAAAATTGTTAACTTTTGTCCTTTTGGGCCATGTAGTTATAGCGGTATTGTGATCCATTCTTGCCGCAAAAACCTTATTAATGATTCAATCCGAATAATGGTTCCTGAAAGTGCGAAATTCATCTCAGTTTCATGCAATATCTAATCGAGATCCCTCCTTACTCTTTTGACATAGTGGTAAGAAAGCCGACTGAAATAATGTTGGACCCTATTTGAATTGAGACTTAGGGGTAACGGAGGCAACGTAAAATGCTGTCGCGGTAAAAATACTTCCGAAATGTTGATAGTAGGGAAGGAGGTGTAAAAGACTCTCAGTTCGTTCTCCGAAGGATTCTCTATTAATTTATACTGAAATGGACATATTCCTGTTGTCACCCACAAAGGATCTATACCCTAGATCAATGATAAAAGGAACTTTTATCTCACAGCGTCTTTAAACTCATAGACTTCATCTGAATGATCAGGAGATTCAGCAATAAATACGACTACACGTCTTCATGTGCTCTTGATTATTCCTGCCTAATCCCTGTATACAATCTGCATCGAAAATAGAAGAATTGTGATAGAGTAGCAATCGTCTATATTTTCACATGATGATAGAGATTTTTTTAACTTTATTTAAGTAGTGAAAACTTCAGATATATGTGTTAAAGAATATTTATGATTATAAAAATAATTCCCTTTCTGTTTTTTACAGATTCATAAATTTTAATCTAGTATAAGGTTTTAGAATCTGAGAATTCATAACCAAATTAACGATTAAATGAATAAGACAAATATCTAGGACTCCTTTCTCCAAAAAGCTTTGCTGCAGGACGGGAATGAATGTATAATAATAATAAATTTTGAAAAAGAAAGTAATATGCCTTTGTAAAAAATTAATAATAGAGCATATTTATGATATTACTTATTAATAATATTAATTAAGTATAACAACGATTGAATAAGATTGATAACGCAATAAAATCGGATTCAGTGCCACCTCCTGTACTAGTGTGTGTTGTGCGAGATTTAAGTACACATGATATTACCAAACGTATGTAATGTACATTCATGTTTATATTTAACTTTTCGTAGGTTTGCAACTACAGTTACATAAGACTACGGTTATAACTAATAAAGTAAATATTTTTTATTTATTCTACAATACAAATTACTGAATATGACCTATTAACGTATATTAGGATTTCAAAATGGAAAAGGAAAATAGATAAAAGAGGAAGGGGAAAATAAGTACGTAAAAAAGGGAAGAAACGTTGAAGCAATACGAAACATTCTTTATGTATTTTACAAAAAAGTACGTATACAGGTACGAACAAATCAAAATTTAATAGCCTGTACAGTATAAAACAAAAGAGAAAGAAAAGGAATGAAACAAAAAAAGATGATCTCCTGATCTCCTCCCCGAGAAAAGCTTTCGGAATTAGCAAGTGGAGCAAAAAACGTTTACTTTTGATGCTAAAGAACTCGAGGTGTGAGTTAACACAATTTATTTTAAAGGTGAGAAAAAAAAATTGCAAAGGCCAAACAATATGTAAACCTTTTCATAAAAATAACAACATTGCTTCTTCCTTTTCTAATACAGAAATATTGTTAAGAATTTATTATGCCAGTAAGCACTGCAATAAGGCAGAGAATTTGTTCGGTTTTTTTTTCTTCTACTGTTCTCCGTCCGTCTGAAAACTGTTTAAGAAATTCGTTAGGAAAGAAGACTAGTCTTTAGCAATGCTTACTATAGAACAGGCCTCGGCAACTTATAACCCACTGGTAACCGAGGACTCATTTCATAATTTCATGTGACCCACCTGAGTTCCGAAAATAAAGTATAGTATATAAAATAAATTATAAAACATAAATATGAAACAAACACCTGAGGAACACATAAAAAATAAAAATTAAATAAATAATAACAATAACATTTTTGTTTGATTGAAAAGTTGCAGCATCAAACATAACGTTACATCAAGGAGAAATCGACAAGTTTGGCGATGCCGATCCCTTATCTGTAATTCCAAAAAATTGTCTTTGCCATTTTATCTGCATACGCTTCAACTTAAAAATGTGATTAAACATTTTGACACATAACATGCATTTTAAATAAAAACAGGAGCAGCTTAAATACAGAAATTTCAGATGCTTGTGTCTTAAGATGACTAACTAAAGAAAAATTTGAATAAATTGACGCCACAAATTCCGCATTGAGAAGCCATTGATGTCCAAGAGAAAAATAATTATTATGTTCATTCCGTTATGCTTGTTTTCATAATAATTACAATTCTAATATTAATTTTTGTGTTTCAAGTGTATTGCAATTATTTTTCTCAATAAAATTTATCTTATTATTCATGAAGAAAAACTGCTCTAAAATGACAAACCCGAAACATCTTATTAATCCATTTTGATTGTATTTGATCCGCTGCCAACAAAGGTTGCTGTCGCCTACTATAGAAAAAGGTGCTCTCTAGCAGTTCATTTGCAAAGATGTTGTATAATATTTAGTAGGAAAAAATCGAAGACAAAAATTAAAATTTTTAAGCGGCATTATTTGACATTTCATCAGAAGCAACTTACATAATTGGGGCTTCAGTTTAAATTTTGTCTAGGGGCGACCCCATAACGACTTGATAGGGCACTATATACAGTATCAGTGTAAAGAATAAATCCGGCCAGTACCGGTATAAACTCTGAAAATCGTTTAATTTTGTTTTCATTTAAATAAAGTCCTCCTATTGAAGTCTGTGTAGGATGTCTGACATTGTACAAAATAATTGGTTATTTTAAAGGCAACAATGTCTACAAAAAGTACTATATTAAATGTTTCTAAATCACACGATTTTTAAACAAAATACTTTTAAATTATAATAAATGTTTCTAACCTACTTCTGACGGTCTTTCCAAATCATACCTCAAACTGTCCTTATTCTTCTGCTCTGCGAAATGTTATTAAATCCTCTAATTTTCTTTCGAACAATTTATGTTCAGATTTATCCAAAAATAAAATTTGTTATTCAATTTACTAAAGTTAATTTCAAAGGTCTTCCTGTTGTTAACATATATTGATTTATAACCCCATTTATTGAAATTAGTAATGGCATGTGTATCATGTGAAGTTACCAATTAGCCGTAAAAGGCTAGCCAATGATATTTCTCATGCCTTCTGATTCCTCTCATCTGAAATACGTTAAAAGATTATAAAATGCTTAAAATATTCTAAAATTCGATAAATTTTGTGATATTTTCCCATGCTTTTTCCCCTTACATTCTACATATTCCAAGTTTTGATACTTTCAATTATTCTGCAGCGATACAAAGCAAATATTTACATTACATTTTAGCCACAAAAGCATGTACTTACAAGAATATATTTGCAGGGTCATTTAAACTATTTAACTTGCACTTTTCAGTCCCATATACTATTTAGCTGGGCTTTGTTTCTGATATACAGTTGAAGCTATTGTACCCGATTTAAAATATCAACAATATCTTTTATTATTCTATAATTATATTATTTTTCAATATCACCAGTTTCCTAATTGAGCCCAAATGATTTATTTTGTCTATCAGGGATGACACTTGCTTGCCTGTTGGGGCTGAATGTCACTTCTGGAGTGGGCCCAACTGCTGTGGTCTAAGGACTCGATGCATAGTCTGGGACACGCAGCTTACGGCAGCCCACAGAGGCGGTCCAGCTAGATGGCTTTCTAAATGCCGCGAGTATAACCTCGGCGTGTGGCTCGACGAGATTGGCAAATGGTTCTCAAGTTGGGGCAAATAAGCAATTTGAATAGCTATACCTTGATTCTTGGTGCTTGAGTGCTTCGATTCCTTATAAATAAATAAAATTTTGATATTCATCATTGTTTTCTATGTTTATTTTTACTCAATTTTATGCATGATTATTATTTGATTATAGCTCTTGGGCAACTTTTAAACATTGTTGCAAGTGAAGATGTGGAAAACGTTTCCATGCAAAATTCTGCCCTAAATTATAGATGTCATATTTCCAAGATGAACATAAGTACCTAATTCTAGTACCTTCTAATTATATAACATCGTAAAAATTGATCTATAAATAAAGGAATGAATAATTAAATTTTGCTCGTCATGACATTTAAAGTAATGGACAGTATGGCGGTCTTTTAAACTATAGACTATTAAGTTATTTTCTTTTTCTTTATTTTTTTAATACATCAATGACGACATTAGAAATAATAATGCCATTAAGTTCTATCTCTCTGTAAAAGAATCATCAAAATCTTCTGATTCCACTCAAAATACAGTTAATTTTCTTTGGAAAAATATGTCTATCCAAATAATCCCTTAATTATTTAAGCTTTCAAAACTTTCGCTTTGCACTTTGTCTTCATCTAATCTGTTCTTTCGCGGTTAAATTTCTGCTTAGTTCGCTGACAAAGTTTTTAACAGCTTCGTAGAACTACTTCATTGTTCTTCATCTTATCCTTCTCAACTTGACATTGCTGAATTGCTAAATACTTCAGAAAAAATCTCATCTTGGCACTTCACACGAGCTCAACAGCTTCACCCTAATTATATTTTGCATTGCTACTGATCATCCTTTAAAACAAATTTTAAATATCTTGCAGAGCAACTCCATCCATCTCCTTCACTCCGTCTAAAATTATGGTCCAATCCAGTCTAGTTAGCTCTGTTGTACTGAGAAAAATATTTGTGCTTTACCCTGAAAACTAGAAACGTGGGAGACGCTTTACTCCCTTGTACGAGGTAAAGGAAGTATTGTAATCACGAAAATTTTCGAGTACCATATTTCAATAGAATTAACCATTTTGAACATTCCGGAATGCATTTGGACGATATTTTTGAATGACGTCTGTACACACGAACAGATGAACGGGCTCTTTTTTTTTCTCAAAATGGACCGTAAAATGGATTTAAAATAGATTCAAAAACGATTTTGTCGTTACATCTGTAAATAGATAAGTACGTACGTATGTATGCATCTCCCATAGTTCAGAAACGATTAGTCATGACAAGTTGAAATTTTGCGCATGGGACTGCTATAATATCTAGGTGTGCAATTTCTTTTTTATAGCAATCGACAAAAGAAGCATACATATACCCACCCTCTTATTCGGATTAAAAATCCTTTATTTTTGCAATCGCTGAACGTTGTGATGTATCTCCAATTATAGAAGTGTTTTAATTGATGAAAATATTCATGTTTTGGAAGTGAAAATTTTTTAAAAAATAATTTTCGACAATTAACGAAATTCAACTTTTCATGGGTTCGTATATTTATATTTGGGATAGTGCTATACTCGTTGAGAAAAGTTAAAACCATAAGAAGTTTGACTCCCGCGCACAAAAATTCCCTGGGATATTTAATTTCAAAATTTCCCACTTGTCTTGAGAGATGTGTTAATTTAATTGGATGAAATAATTCTAAATGAGATACAGCAAAAATGTATATAATTTAATAGGCCGTACAAGTCATGTGATGTCCACATCATATTTTTTCTTTTATGCTTTAAGATATATTACTTAATAAGGATTTCTTCATTTGATAAGTAACTCTAAGTTTTTCAAATATTTTAACTTCTAATCGGGACAGCCATTCTTCAAAATTTGTATTGTTCTTCTACTACGGATAAACATTAAGCAAAATATATACTGCGAATAAAACCCCCTCCAATTTTCCGGCGATGAATTTTCCCGCCATATGAAATTTTTGCTGAAATTTGTCTAGTGATAACACAAATCGTATTAATAGTAGTTGTCTGGATATCATTAAAATCACTACGATTAATATCTTTCATCGTTCTATCAGGTAAAATTTCTGATAAATGAGTTACATATACTTTATAATGAATGTTCCATTGCTGACATTGGGATTCAAATTGGTTGTGCAAACTAATGTCATCATTTGGTTCAAAGTATTATTGAATTCATCTATATAAATCCATAGAAATGGGGTTAATGTCTGTCATTTCCGTGTGAGAATTACTCCCAAACCAGATCTTACACTTTTCGGTTCTAACTATTTCAAGATCGTTCTCTTGAATTTTTTAATTCCTTGCACGAAGTAAAGGAAGTATTGTAATCGCGAAAAATTTCAGGTATCTTATTTCAATGAAAATATTCATTTTGAACGCTATCCAATTTAAGACGTTTTTGCGTGACATCTGTAATTAAGGACAAAATAAAAGACTCTTTTTCGCAAAACGGATTGCAAAATGGATTTAAAATGAATTCAGAAGAGGTTTTCTTTTGTGACGTATGTACGTACGTACGAACGTATCTCGCTTATCTCAAAAAGAAGTAGCCTCAGAATTTTGAAATTTTGCATATAGGACTGGCATTACATGTAGTTGTGTGCCCCTCCCGTTTTAGTTGCCATCGGCAGTAGTAAGCGTATATATATATAAATATATAACTCCGTTACTCGACGTCGTAAGCGCAATTTTTTTAGCCTTATATGTTTGTAAATTGTGCAATTTTTGCTTTATAAATGATTGAATTATGTTGTTCTTATGTTATTGAATTATGTTGTCTTGCCTGTAGTTAATCTGCATGCAGAATGTAGAATTATCAACAATTTAAAAGTTGCGTAAGAACACTAAGCCTATTTCAGCAGCCATATTTGTTTACATTTGAAATTTAGCAGAATAGTGAATTACGTCAGTTCCTACATTTTCAGTATCTTTTTGCACAGAGGAACCAAAAGTAAAAGTTTAGTTTGTGCACCGAAAAATATGCCTTCCTGCCCGCTGGGCGAAGTGCTTGATTTTGTGTAGAAATTCTAATTTTAAATGTAAAAATTGCTTTTTTTAAATTGTTTTAACTGTATTTGGTGTTTTATGTTTTTCCATTTTTTCAAATTTTAATGAAGATATTTTGAGTTTTTATGCATTTTTTCCTGAATTATTTAAATGAGAAATATATGCCTAATGAAATTCAAGAAATAAGTTTGAATGAAACGCAGCAAAAAATATGTATGATTTAATATTCCGTACAAGGGAAGTCGTCGTGGTCCACATGAGATTTTTTCTTTAAACGATCTTGATTATTCTATCCGAAATTTTGCGAAGAAACAGTTCTTCACAACCTTTATGGTTAATGATTAATTTTTAGAGATCGGTAATTTTATGTTCCGAGATAGTATTTATTCCCAGTTCTTATCTTACGTAAAGTAAGCTTCTATAAGCATCTTCCGAAAGCAAGACTTACGGAAGCAGGCTTTTACCAAGCAGGAGATTATTAACTTGAAAAGAGCAGCATTCAATATCCTCATAAAAACTTTATAAAATAATACAAAGTTATCTCTCACCTGTGTTGTTAAACATGCAGAATAGCTTTAATAAATTTATTTATTCTTCACAAATCGTAACATTCGTAAAAGTTCTCGGTGCACAAATTTTCGCTACTCTAACGTCGGTCTCTGCGAGTATTTCATTAATCCTACTTCTGAATATTTTGTTGATAGTTTTTCCCAACTTAAAGATAACATTTTTGATAACTTTTTCTAACTTATTTCAAAAGATCATCAATAACCATTTCAGATTTTTAGCCCAAAGGAGCGTTAGCTCAAAAGGACTATTAGTCTCAAAACGGAATTTTGAGCTGAAACACTTATTGTAAACAGCTGAATGAGTATTCAGATTGTTGCCACCAAATGTTATCTCCCTGTACTATATTTAAAAAAATTAAGTAATGAAAGATCTACACGAATGTATGTATGTTTCTCGCATTGTGGAAAAACGAGGGTACCTATAGCTGTTAAAGTTTGAATAACGTAATCCTCCACCCGAACAAGGGCTCTTGAAAGCCCGAATTTTGAACTTGTTTTACTATCTATTTCATATTTTGTAAAACTTTAACCAATTTTTGATTAACAAACTGAGCGATTTCAAAGCGAGTAATGGGAACACTGAGCGAAAAAAAAACATTTTTATCTCCAGCGCGCGATACTATCCATCATAAATCTAAAGATATGCTGTTTTTAAATATTTTGTGGGAATTAAGGGCAAAGAACATGATATATCATAAATAAAGTTAACACACAAAACGTTAAACGTACGGCCGTTTACGCGTAAGATTTTATTTTTCATATTTTTAACTTTATATTTATCAAACATAAATTTTACGTGACATAAAATTCAACAGAAAGTTAACGATTCTTGAAAGTACAGTATTTTACAATGCCCACTGAAGGGTTAAGTGTTGCCGTACATTTTTATGTTCTCTGTTATTTTTTTTAAATATGCGGCGATAACAATATTAAATAAACATATCAAAGAAGAATTTTATTAAAATAATCTCAAGTTTCATGAATGGATGTCGGACACCTATCTGAAAATCTTACAGTTAATCCTATCCATTTAAGTCGTAACTTAAAAGGCAAAGTATTGCAATTAATATAAAGATATTTTCCGTCCTATTATTTTACAGACAAAATTATTTTCCAGTCTTACTTTATTTTTGACTATCAAAATTAAATTTAATCTAATTTAAAATATTTAATTCATATTTCAAATATTTACCTACATTTTTATATTTTATAAACAATTAAATACATTTGTAGGGTTACCCTTATTTTGTATAACAAATTATTTTAAGTTTGATACCTTTCCTGAACTCCTCAACTTTCCCTCGCATTTCCTCTCCAGGATGTAAATTTAAGGTTACGTGAAGTGAGATTTAAACGGGTGAATCTCTGTATTATTCAACGTTTACTGAACCTTAGCAGCTAGGATTTGTATATAGCTTCATGAAGTGCCTTCTGCAACTAATTATATATAATCTTATATCTTCATTTATTATTTATTCCACTGTATTTTGTTCTGCCCGTTTGTATGAATTCAATCCAAACTGAATGATACACGCGATCATGAACTCTGATTCGATACGCTGTCAACATTATTGCTATCCAAGTTAATCTACATAGCCATTAGACTGTTTTATGTATCAATTACTCGCTTGTCATCCATCCTAGCTGTCATCATGAATTCATTGATCAAGCAATCACCCTACTTCAAGTGCCCGCTGAGGCAAATACATCAAGATAGCCGGAAAGCAACATGTATTTAGCATGTTAATCGCGGCGACTAACGGAACCTAGAACCTGGAAGTTTATTCAGAGCGTATTTTCGCTAGCCAGCGCACGTTTCGCTGTTACTCTAGTACGCCTCTTCGCCATTTCGAATAATCGTCCCGCCTGTTAGGTTTGTGAATCAACCTAAGTTAGTTGTAACTTGAAACGCGCTAACGCAGCACTATTCTATTTAGACTTGAATTATGTTAGTTTTCCGTTTAAGTTCCACCGCCAAGTGGTTGGTGTTATGGTAAAGCACGAATACGTGCCTTTCTATTCCTAGGTGAAATAATAAAGGGTTATTTTCACTCTTCTTCTGTGCTGATATTTAATTCCTGCTTGTGCGAGAATTTGTCGGGTTCATTAGTAAGATCTAACTTAGTTAATGTTTCCCAAGAAGGCTAGATCTTGTATTTAAAATTCAAATTCACTTTCCCCGTCTCTGTTGCATTACCTGTAACTAATATTCCTTTACTTCTTACCAGTTGTTATTTCTTTATCCTTCTGAAGGGCTTTTTTGAGAACTGAGTTTTTGAAAAATAGCACAATTCTTTCTATTAAACTGCCACTTAAAGCAGATGTTGAGGAAAGGCATACAATAACGATTCACGTCATTCTAGTTTTTTTAGAACAATGTTATTAATGTTTTAAAACCTGTTGTGAATTTATATTATTTTAAACTGACATATCAATTTTAGATGTCATATTCATGAAATATGTTACAACAGATGGGAGTTACTTTAATGTCACAGATGACAAGTGTCAAATCACTTAGTGTATAAACTTAGTGTATAAAAGTAACGGTCTCTGCTTTTTTCTCATGGTAGCCCTCCGAGCATCATCTAGCAATTCCAAGGTAAGTAATATTTCTTATAATATGAATTATGGATTGTAGGTTTTAGTCATATACCGTATATATCACTTAAAAATTAACTTATCTATTTATTCATATCGAATTTGCGAATTTTGGGAAAAATTTAATTCGAACTTTCGTGTGTACAGATTGCTCGCATTTTGATCAAGCTGTTTATTGAACAAAACATTTAGAAATATTGTCTTTCTGTTTGTAATAACTAACTGCAAATGTAGTCGGGTCCGGGTTATGGGCCACAAAAGAATGAGCATTTGTGACTATACTGTCTATATAGAATGGGGAAATTAAAATCTGTAGATCTTCGAGGTACTAATACTAAAGACACACGAACGAAAAAGAAAATAATGTAAGGGTCACCAATTCCTGGCTTACACACCGTAGAGGTTTATTTTAATTTTCTAATATTTATTTTCATTTTGGAACAAGCCATTCTTTTATTTTCTTACTTTCCACTAACGAATCCCAAACAGAAGGAGTTTAAAGAATCGTGTTTTATGTAAATGATGTAGAAACCAGTATTTAAGTTGAAATCTCGGTCACTTCACCAGATTGGAATATTGTTTAACGATTGCCTCACATGGACTCACCACATTAATAACGTGCCAGACAGGGCTCTAAATATCATGTCTTTATCCCATCATTGGAAAATACTCTTCGTTAGATTTGTGTAAGAAGAGACTTATTTATCTTTCTTCTATTAGGCCAATAATGGCCTACGCTTCACCGGTCTGGACGACAGCTACTGACAAGGAACGTAATAAATTACAAGTGTTGCAGAAGAGATACCTGCGTACCATCCCAGATGCCCACCTTTTTGTAAGGAATAAATGTCTTCATGATGACCTCAAAGTAGAATCCCTTGCAAAATTCTTACACGAGATTAATAAGCAATTCTATCAGGACACACAAGATTGCAACATTATGAATCATTTCAATTTCTTCAGCCATGAACGTTTGCAAGAAGATCAGAACTTGCGCCCTTACACAGTTTTTATATTAAATGAAAACCAAAATTTCCCTGCATAGGATTTAAAATTCTTATTACAACTCCATATTGTGCAGGCATTCTAAATCATTTTCTAATTTTTGTAGAGCTTTCTGCTATTTTAGCATGGCATATACTTGTAAATATTATGTAAACAATGGTCTATTTTCTGGGAAAAATATGTATTTTATGTTTTATGTAGTGTTTAATTCTGTAAACTGTGTTTTCCACATACCTTACGGGACAAAGGAGTCACCAACCTTCATCCTGTTTTCTAGACCCACTCAAGTTTTTTTGTACTTACATCGCTCCTTGAAGCACCTATATTACGATAGCCAGTATACAGCTTGCATATTCAGCAAGCTAGACACGGGGACAGAGACAACTGGAACTGGAACTTGACTAGAAGAGCTTAAAAGAGCCTAGTTAAACCTTCTGGCCAAGTCGTTGCTTTAAGCCTAAGACTTTTGAGAATGATAACACGTTCAAAAATTTTGCTGGGTCAAGGTAACAAACCAATAGGTCGGAAACCATCAGGTTGATAGTGATTTTTGCCGAGTTTCGGGAATGAGTATACTTTTAGCCAACTTGCATTGGGATGGAAAATAGGAAGCAGTTAAATAAGCATTCATGATACTTGTGATATAACAGATGGTGTTTGGGAGAAGATTTCTGAGTTCAGAGTTCTAAATTCCATCTATCCCAGGAGCTTCTTTCTTGGGGAGGTTCTAAATAATACCAATATTTTCGGCAGGAGAAGTTAATTTAATGAAAATGCGTGCAGTTTGGAAGTTTAACCAATCTCGTACTCGGATGAGAGTATTAATTTCAAATTCCATATTAACTGGCCAATCATTAGGATTGAATCAATGAAGCAAGATGTGACGCAAAAAAATATTAGATATTTCTTCATTAGAAATTGCAACTTGCTTATGATAGTAAAGAGGTCTATTGCTAGCATACGAAAATTTTGAATTTTTGACTAGAGACCAAAAAAAGCCGTTTCTGGTGTTTAAATTGATCATTTTGCCATTCCATAATGCTTCTTTATACTCCTTAGTTAAAGTTTTCATTTCTCTGTTGAGCCGATTAATATCTCTGTTCATGGAGGGATTCATTCTGAGACAATTATACTGTCTCATTAAATTTTTGATTTAGCAGGCAGTGTGTACATTAGTTGGAGCCGAACCTCAATAGAAGAAAGAGCTTAGAAAAAGCCCAGTAGAGCGTGATCTGCCTTCTGGCTACGTCGTTGTTTTAAGTTGTCGTTGTTTTGTCGTTGTCTTACGACTTTTCGGACGCATTGTAACGCGCTTGCTCGATATCAATGCCACAGTAAAGAAATATGTATTTAACCTCGAGATAGTAGGAGATCTCAAGTTCTGACCTAAATGAATCAGTACAAAATTTTTCTTATCGAAGAAATGTGTAGAATTTAAATGTGTATAAATTTAAAAACATTTTTCCATGGATGATAGATAGAAAATAGGATACTAAGTATATTAACTTTTTTCTCACCCAGTCACTTTCCGTATCTAACTGGACTCCATACAACATCTGAGTGGACATCAACTAAGAATAAAAATATTAGCATTATTTGACATTATTAAAGATAATGAAATGATATTAGAAGAAATATTTGGACAGAAGAGAATGTTAGCATTCAGTTTGCTAAAACTCTAGTAGAAATATATGTAGTGGAGGAAACAATTCTTATTTTAACATAAAGTACTGGATAGACCTTATTTTAGGTCTTAAACTACTAATACTTTCGGAATAGAACAACGCAATGCATAAAACATTCCATGCACATTGGTGGGTGGTGGCTAGAAAGAACTGAAGAAACAAAGTAGAAAAAACATTCTTTGGCATCTCTTGCGTTTGAAAGATAAAAGTGGGTATCTTTATTAAAATGGACGCTGTTTGAAATCTAGATTTACGGAACTATTTGAACCATTCCTATCTTTTTTATGGGATCAACAGTGTTTGTACACTGCGCAGGGAGAAAAAATAGAACAGTTTTACATCTCCTCTTCTACTGGGCTGATTGACGAATTTCAGCTTGCATTTTTCATGTCTCGAAAGCGCGACATGAAAATATAGGATATATATTAGATTTATATATAGCATTATTCTAACATAGGTATTTTGACCCAAAATAGCACTTTTTCTGAAATGACATGCCAGTCTTTTTCCGTACTTCGATTCTACTGCCAAACTACCAAGTGTTGTAAAATTCGCAAGAGTTGTTTTTAAAATTTTAGCTCCTCAATGTTATTTGAATTTGATATATATTTATTAATCTCTCTTTTCTCATTAAACTTACTCGATTCCTGTTAAAATTATTTTAAAGTATGAACAATGACTTTTTTCCTCTCGTCTGCAATGAAAATAAGGAAAGGAAAATTAGGTTGCTATAAATTAAAAAGTTTGCCAAGTAAATTATTCTTAGCGCAAACTGAAAAAATATGCGAAGATAAATTTTTGAATTTCTCCGTAAATTTTGCACCAAATTTTACAAAATTTAATACTTAAGCGTAATTTGAGTCCTAGAATCGAAATATGGAAAAGAATTGGTGTCATTTCAGGAAAAGTCCGAATTTTCAAAATTCAAAATTTTCAAAATACCTATATTAGAATAATGCTATATATATAAATCTAATATATATATCCTAAATCGTGCTGTTGAGACATGAAAAACACAATTTGGAGTTCGTCAATCGGCCCAATAGAACGGAAGATACAGAAATGTCCTCCCCTTTTTTTCTGTCCCTTCACCCCCGAAGTGTACTTCGAATATGCATAGCTACCGAAAAGATTGGTGTTGGTTTTTTTAAATAGGCATTCAAATGTTCAAAAGATTTGAATGATTTTCCAATCAATAGCAGAATTCAAGAATATGCTCATTCCTCAAAGCAATGTTTGATTTTGCAGTTATATTCATAATGCCAATTCCAATTTTGATACTTTTTCTTTTAGAAAACAGGGCAAATATTTGTGATAGACCTTACATATATCTGATAAGAACTTTAAGCTGAAGATACACATTTTCACGAGATACAATGATTAAATATCATAATTTGTTTTCAAACCTTTCTTAATTGGTCTATTTTCATAAAATACAATAATTAAATAATTTATAATCATAATTTGTTTTTAAATCTTTCTTAAAAGACAAAAAGGGAAAAAGCAAATAATAAATGCTTTCTTAATTAGTCTATCTTTTAGATACATATAATAAATAAATCTATTTTCAAACTACCGTAAGTACCTTCTTCTTTTGTATAGAATTTTCCGATTAATATCTTTCAAGTTTAATTGTCAAATCTCAACTGGATCGATATTTTGGATTTACGGTAAAGTACAGCAAAGCCCTATCTGGCTAAATGGATTGATACTTTCATGGAGGACCTTCTAAGAGAAATGGATCCATCTCTTCTTCTACATGCGGAAAAATACACAAATATTTATGCAACTAGACTGTTCACTGAGACTGAATCTCGGTTCAATTTCAGATTACTGCTAATAAAAATTTTTGGCCTAGTACAAAAATGATATTTCAAAAGTTTATTCCCAGTTCTATCATATTTAAATCAGGAATGGAAACATAAACCGAACTAAAAATTTAATGTCATATACATATTTATTTGAGAGTACTTTATTTAAAGTTAATTATTTTAAATATATTATTAAATCAATTACAAAATACACTTAGTTTTTGTATCATAAATTATTTGTTAAACTCTTAAAAATGAATCATATCATTTATTTACAGCAACACACCACTATAAATAATTTAGACTTGTTATATACCGGGGAGGGCAAAAAAATATGGCCGACTCCCGTGCGATAATATGACAAAATGGGCATTCATTTTCTAGAGCACTGACGACAGAATGATTCATATTGCAAAATAAAGCTGGAATGCTTTTGTGTTTCATAGTACCAAGTAGCCGGGTAAACAGACAATCGCGAACGGAAAGCAAGAGGTTAGGCTTCTTCTCTAGATTATGACACTGGTTTTACAGGTGGACTGCGTTTTCATGCCTATTCTACATAATTCATGTATTAACAATTCGTTATTAAATCATTAATTAAATTATTGAATCTTATTATCCTGTTAAAAGACATAAATTAGCTTACAGTCAGGTACACTAATTTAACACTACGACTATTTTACAGTGAAGATTTGAATATGTCGTACTATTTTATTCAATGTCGTGCGGAAAATGATTAGCGGCGTAATTTAATTGAGTCCACTATTAAAATACGCCGCTGAAAGCATTCTAGGACTAGATAAGATTAATCCAATGAACTGAAGTTAACTGCTGAATTGTCGGAAGGGTACAAAATGGATCCGGCTCTATTAGATTATGAAAAAGAACTTGAAGGATTATCTGACTAAAAGGGACAATGTCTTCGTAAACAACTTTCCAAAGGAAATCAATTCGTATGAGGAAAGCAACAAACAAAGAAAAAAAATCATGCAGTCAGCGCGTTTGCTAATGGTGGGCCGAAAGCATGTATTCAGCAATTCTATTTGCGCGGCTATTGATGGATAGATAGGAGAGTTCAGAAAGCCAAATTGTTAATCTCTTTATATGTTGGTGAGAATAAAAATATTTAGAAGAAATTATTAAGGCATTATCATTTTTTATTGCTTAACGACCGAGTTCCCGTTTGACACATACTTTCGACTGAATGCTTAGTACACGCGCATTGTTATAAAGTTGAAAGAGCTAAAGATAAAGACTACATGTAGCATATTACGTAATTCCTTTTTCCTTAAATAGTTATTATGCAGGCTTCATTTTTCTTATACAAATCCTACACGAAGACATTTCTTCTTCAATGCAGGTAGCCGTAATGTGCTTTTCCATAATCAAAATAATTCAAACTTGTTTCTTAATTATTATTCAATTAAATAATATTTCTCTTCCTGTGAAGAATAAAATGGAATGCAAAACCAAAACATCAATTAAGATTAAATACCTAGGATTTTATACAGAAATGCTTCCACAGACCTTTTAAAAAACAATAATAATAAGCTAATTTGCAACTACTTCTTTCCTCTAATATGTATATATTTATTTCCAACTACACTTTTCAAAGTTATTAGAGCTTCTCAGACTTTTCCATCAAAGTTGGAACATTTCTTGTTTGAAAATTAAATAATCTAATTATTCATCACTATTTCCAGATGCAAGCATTTTGGATACTTCTTGTGGCTAGTGCTTTTGTCATCGCAACCTGCGAGGATGACAACTCTGCACCACTCCTCGATCCTAAAGATATGGATGGTGAGTAAAACTGTTCAACCAATATCGTTTAAATATATGTTTTGTAATGTTTAAAAATTCTTCGTACAAATCATAGTTCTTTTCTCTTTTTACGTGTACTTAAATATGAGATTTTAATTGCAATAAATATTGGCAGCCTTTTAAACCGAAATGATTAAGATACATTTTTAATTAATTACTTGTTCTGCAAATACTAGATATATTGTGACTGGAAAGTAAGAAAACAATTTCTGAGTTGTATTGCTGGGGGCAAAATGAATTCTCCGTTTGCTATTTGGAAAGACAATCAGATATAGCAAAATATATTTAAAAAATTTCATATAATATCACTGTAAAAGAATTATTTGCTATTAATCTGTTCTGATAATCTTGTATTGGAAAACCCTATAAATATCGCAATGGACTGAATGCATACAGAACCGATGATAGCTTGATAAGATTTATTTCTCCAAAAGAGGCACACTTTACAGTTCTGGAACGTTCCATAAAAATACTCGCACTTTTCTGAATATGGCAGAGCACAATCACTAGTAGCTCGCAGGGAGATTTCTCAGTACTCCGACTGAAATCTAAGTAAACATCGAGAACTGATTCTCTCTCCGGTCTTATACAGTTTTCTCCCGGCCACCGAGAAATTCCAGAATCTTCTAATTCTCGATTTGCAGGACAGCATATACGATTACAGTTACAGTTATATAGGCATTTCGGCCAATTACAGTTACACAGGGTCCGGACCAAAATCTCGTAAAAATGATTGCCATGTTTAGTCCTTTTTGGCTATGTCTCTCCCAAATTTGGCAACAAGAATTAATTGTCAAAAATATGACCAGCATGGCGATATCTCGCCTATCTAGCGAGTTAGCTATTTGCCTCAACGTTAAATAGACTTGCCCTGTAACCTCATTTTTTCGCTAAAGCATCACATTTCTTCACGCTGTTCATGTTGCATTACATAAAATTCATGACAATATGCGTACTCTTAATGTATATTTTACAGCACAGTTTGACGTCATCAAAGACTATATTCTGAACTTTCCATTTGTTTCGCTATGTTAGATTGCGCAATGCAGTGAGAATGAAACATTCGCGCGAACTATTCCACCTCGAATGCAGAAGATACTTAATTTACCTTTGAAATTATAACAGTATGTTGATCACTGTAACTAAGTAAGTTATTGATAAATAACATGCTCACTTCCGAAAAGACGTACACTGTGAAAAAAAAATGGGACAGTTTTATATCTCCTGTTCTATTGGGCCGATTGACGAAATTCAAATTGCGTTTTTCATCTCTCGAAAGCGCGACTTAGGATGTATATTAGATTTATATATAGCATTGTTCTAACATATGTATTTTGGCACAAAATCGCACTTTTTCGGAAATGGCATGCCAAGGTTTTTCCATATTCCGATTCTACGACTCAAATTACGCCTAAATATTAAATTTTGTAAAATTTGGTATAAAATTTAGGGAGAAATTCAAAAATTTATCTTGGCGCAAATGTTTCAGTTTGTGCCAAGGATAATTCACTTGGCGAACTCCTTAATATATGGCAACCTATTTTCCTTTCCCTTTTTACATTGTGCACGAGGGAGAAAAAGTCACATCGTTCCTAGTTTCAAATAATTTTAACAAAGTGCCTAAACTACATTTGATGTTTTATCGCTTTCAACAAATATGCCAATTTTCGAAACGCGCCAATATGTAAAAACGTGTATATCTTCTGAAATTTTGAATAAAAAACTCTAATTTTTTGCAGGTATGCTTAGAAATACATCTACTTTAAGATGATGGTAAAAATTGTATACATAATGATTCAAAATGTTTTTTGAAAAATTAATAATAATCATTTAAAAATACGAATTTTAAAAATAAATCATAAAAAAATGGGAGAATTTTATTTGGAATGAACCTAAATTTCGAAATGGGAAAGGAAGAATTAAGTAAGTTTAATAAAAAAAAAAGCGATTAATAAATATATACCAAATTCAATTAACACTGAGAAGCTAAAATGTTGAGACCAATTTTTTAAACACGACTCGTGCGATTTTTACAAAACTTGCTAGTTTGGCATAATTTGAGTCGTAGAATCGAAATATGGAAAAGCAGTGGCATGTCATTTAAAAAAAGTGCGATTTTCTGTCAAAATACCTATGTTAAAACAATGCTATACATAAATCTAATACATATCCTAAGTTGCGCTTTCAAGACATAAAAAATGCAAGTTGAATTTCGTTCATCGGCCGAGTAGAACGAGATATACGGAACTATCCCATTTTTTTTTCTCAGTGTACATAAAATGTATTTAATAATATATAGCTAATTTAAACTACAGGATTAGTAATTTTCGTAAGCATTAATACTTCATTTGTGTAATTAATGATAATCATGTATAACGCTATATCTTCTGTTAATAATGTAGTAAATTTAACATTTAAACGGCGCTTAGCGATAAGTATATCGCATTTTCCTTCCGAATTAACATTTTAAGACTCTTAGTACACAATCAGAAGATAATTTTTAATTTAATTCCTTTATTTTTAAGTGTATTATTAATAT
Organism: Stegodyphus mimosarum; assembly: GCA_000611955.2. Classification (NCBI taxonomy): domain Eukaryota; kingdom Metazoa; phylum Arthropoda; class Arachnida; order Araneae; family Eresidae; genus Stegodyphus; species Stegodyphus mimosarum. The sequence continues at coordinate 211,706 of KK115719.1, forward strand.
TCTGTATAGATACGTAATATCCCCGTATATTTAAACTCAAATGAAATATTTTAATGCATATTTTTGTTCCAATTTTTTAGCTATTCAAGACAGACTAGCAAAAATGGATATCCTAGAACAATTTCTTAGAGCGTTGTTTGGTTTGAAAAAACCTGATGCAAGGTAAGCAAATTCAAAATCAGTCAAATTATCTCGTGAATACCTAATTGTCAATAATTATAAAAACAGAAAAGAAATAATTTATAGAATCTATCTTTGCTCATCCTATCAATTATTGCCACTCAAATATATATTGTTATATATATTTATATTATAAAGTTGTGAGAAGATAAAATTATATATGTAATGTTTTAATGCCTAGATAAGGGAATTCGGTACTTTTTAGAATCTTTCCTTATTCGTTATGACTGATAAGACAGTAGCAGCTGAAGATAAAAGCTATGATGACGCATTTAACACAATTGAGCTTGAAGTATCATAATTTATATTTTTACGCATATCAAATCATCCTTTCTGTAGATAAGACATTTTTCAATCATAGTTAAATACAATAATTTCCATATACATGGATTTTAAAGTACGACGCCATCTTAAGCAAGTAAGCACCAGCGTGAAAGTGGAGCGTCTTGCCAGGAGGAAAGCGTAAACGATAAAAAACACTGCAGTCCAAAGGAAGAAGGGAGGGAGTCAAAAGTTTCAGTTCCGAGTTTAAAAAGTTTTAGTTTACAATTATTTTGATTGGACAAGAGATCTCTACATTGAACTTTACGTAACATGAAAAGATCTCGAATTTGGGAGAACAGATGAATTTAGGGGGAGAGCGCAAATCTAGAACAGTTAACTTTGAGGTCGCCAAATAAATTATAATTTATGATTTGTGGTTTCATCCTCTCTAATACTATTTTAAATTTAGTTTTCTGTAAATTTTTGAGGTCTTGAGGCGTTTTTAAAAATATTTGTTACCTAACTGCCTCTTTTTATTCATTAATTCTAATTAATTCTTGTTTTGTTTTAGTAGTACTTTTCTTCCACGCGTAGGGAAAAGGGGCGTCTAATTGAGACGATTTAGATTAGTATTGAAAGATGTAATAGATTTTAAAATTTAGTCAATTAATTCACGCGGTATTGTCTCAATTAGTCGTCAGTTGAAACGCGTGGAAGTAATATTTCAGTGAAAGGGGCACGGTTCCTTTTCCCTGACGAGACAACTATGCAACTCTCACTGAGATATTACCATTTTTGTTTATTGTATACCTTGTTTTTATAGCAACTTCAGCTTTTCCCAATTTTGCCAAAAAATTACAATTTTCTAGGCATTATTTGAGTTATATTTTCATGTGAATCTTTGCTTAGGATATTAAGTTTTAATTGTATTTAATGTGTAATTTTGGCACTAACGTGCTTCTTCGAATAGGATTTCAGAGGGTTTAGGATGTACTATGGCTTTTGGCATTCTTACTTGTTAATAATA
>KK115719.1:213197-245309 GCA_000611955.2 Stegodyphus mimosarum
AAGAACTGCGGAGGAGAAAAAAATGTAGAATGATACTAGTATCAAGATTAAAAATTCAAGAAAAATAAGTATGTAAACAATAACATAATTAAAGTTAAAAAGTAAGCATGATCAGAAAGACATCAAAGGCAATTATACAAAATATTGAACAGGAATTAATCATTTCATTAAAACAAACATTAACAACAGATAAAAATCTTCATTAGTGAAAAAGAATTAACGAATGATTAGAATTTGTATTCTCAGTTAAATATCTATTACAAAATAATTCAACTTTTTGCATCGCCCTTTCGAGAACGAATATTTTATAAGAATTCAAGTATTCAATGTTAAAGAAACCAGAACAAACAAGAGGATTTCGTATAATAAAGTACACTTGCTGTATTCGTATGACTTCAAATGTTAACATTCTTCTGCTACTACGAAAGTGGAAAGGACCAAAGACGAAACATGTGCATGAGAATGCTCGAAAAAACAAATTCGGAAATGTTATAGCTCAGCAATTCTCAGACTGTGGGGCGTGATAACCCTACTTGGGAAGGTGGGGCGAGCATATAGAAAAGTCCAAAATAAAGGATTATTTAAAAAATTATTAATTTACTGAAAAGAAACAAAACAAAATATATTTTGACATAAAAAATAAAATAACACATTTACACTGATACAATGTACTTGTCAGGACTTAGTGTTCTGTGTGTATTCTTTGAGAACATGGTAATTCTGTAAAGGGTTCTTATCCTTACGTTCTAAGTCCTGAACTGGAACAGGGAGCGGAAGGTACGCTATGTTCTGATGTAACTGCTGGGCTGGAGAATAACTGCACGTGAAGGGATTTGAAATCCTTTTTTATTCAATCACTATTAAATACAAACCTCCCAATTCGGGAGAGATACAGAACGTAACAGACCAAACTTTGGTCGAACTTAACAATCAAATAAATTTAAATAAATTAAAATATAACTTAAATTAAACTTTGCTTCGCAGAGCAATTCGCGGAGATTGGCCTCTACCGAAAAGGGTGCGTAGCAAGATATACTAAATACTACCGCACTTTAATTTATTTTACAAAGCAATCACGTAGTAAGCACTATGGCTTATAAATTTAAACTGCTAGCTGGTCAGGCGAACGTTGAGCAGCGTGACCGTGATCTGAGGCAAAGCTCTCACACACCGAGAGGTTTCTACCTCTGTCTTAAATAGTGCTTGGCTGAACTTCAAAAATTAGCATAAGCTAAAAACGCGCGCTTCTTCTGACAGGAAGTTGAAGCAGAGAGGAGATAGAAAAGATTTAAATTAAAATAAACTTGGTTAGTTTAACTAAAACCTTACATACTTCCCGCCAGAATTGCGATAGTTAAACTACTTTGGTCCAAACGGACCATGTTGAAAACTAGCAATTCTAACAATAGTCAAAATTTCACTGTTCTAAACTTAGGCCAACTCTTACAAGGTAATATATCTGTTTCTGAAACAAGTTTACAGATGAAATACTCTTGAACAACAGTCTTCAACATTTCTCTTAATACGTCTTATTCTTGCAATAAGTCTTACTCCTTCCAGCAAAATCTGGAAGGAAAATAACTTTAGTATGACATAATAACAGAATAATTCTAGGTGGTACAAATCCTTATTTTTACCTGTGTAAATTCGCACACATACATTATCATTCAAGCACAATTAAATTCTTCCCCCGTATGCTCTCTCACCGGTGTTGGATGTAAAGCAAACCGCCATTGCGGGTTTTTATGTGTTCGGGGGTGTTCAACTCTTCCACCTACAATCGACTAACATTAGTTAGAACTTGACATACGAGACCTGAAAAAAACGCCCTATAACCAGCTAATCCTAAGGTTCTCACTAGCTTTATGTCTAACACTTTAAGTGTATTTGGTGGAGAGCCTAATTAACACTTGCATTCTAAAATAGTCAATCTTTAACTTTTCATGCATACAAATTCGCAGTTTGCACACAACATTCACATTGCTATTGCACTTAACGTGCATTGCTAGCATAATATTATTTGTTACATTTCATAACACATTAACAATTTCATAGCAATCCTGAAATGCAAATAGAGGTTAAATTTCTAAGCTTACAGAAATATAGGTTAAATTTCTAAGCTTACAGCAAGTGCTTCCTATTCCTTTCTCAAGGTACTTTCTTGAAATATCAAATTACATTGAATTAATAGTCTACAGACTAAATCGTGTTTTTCAATTTTCCGAATTTTCATTCTAGACATTTTACAAGTCTTTAGACAAAGCGTCATACAAAATCATTTAGTTAACATATTCTTTTCAGCAATTCATTGCTTTTACAGAATTAATCTATTTACAAAACATTAAGTGATTTTAAATCTTTGAAAATTACAATTTCTTTTAACAAAACATTTTACTTTCCATATGAGGACTTATCGCTCACTTGGCGTAAAAGTCAACCTCGCTTGAGGTAAAATCAGCCCTGCAACTTGCAGTATACTCAAAAATTAACTAAACTTTTGAATACGAAATTGTACTTATCTTATTATGATCGTCCATCCTTTTCTTGGCCCAATCTTTAAAACTTGAGTAAGTTGTGGCCTGGTTCAGTTTCCTCGTTTTTCGTTGTTCTTTCGGAGCCTGCTCGTCTCTTTTTCTTTTGAAATTCCGTCGTTGTATCCTCGGCAATTTCCTTTGTAGAGGAGGTTGCTCCGCTGGACGTTTGGTGGACTGGGCCCTTCTCTCCTGGGCCCTTGCTCGTTGCTTGTCCTGGTTCCTGCTGTATTCGGGAAGTTGATTCTCAGGCTGCAATCGACGTTTCTTGCTTCTCAGGCACCTGTCCGATGATTCCACAGTTCTTTTGGATACATTGGGCTTCCCTTGCCCATTCTGCTTTCTTCTCTTGGTGCGCTCGTAATTCCGTTCGTAGATTTGTTCACCTGCATCGTGAGACTTTCTTTTGAAACCACCTTTTTGGTTCTTATTTCTTTGTTGGGGGGGAGCTTTCTTCTTCTGACATTTCGATGCCGTTGTAGCTGGTTCCTGCTGTTTTTGCTGACGTATATCTTCCTGGCTAGTCGATTGCCTCGGATCCTGAAACGAATCTTTAAATACAGCCATTTTGCTGCGATTATAGAACGGTTTTATTTGGTCCACATTCGCTTTGAGCGTTTGACCATCATTTCTTTTTAATATAACCACTGCCCCCGTAATTTGTTCAATTGTGAACGGGCCTTCAAAACGCGGAAAAAATTTCCCCACCTTTTCCTCTGGGGCATTTGACAAGTTGTGTTTAATCTTCAACACTTCATCTCCCACATTGTACTTGACCTCTCTTCTTTTTAGGTCATAGTACAATTTCTGTTTTCTTTGGGCCATTTCTATATTTTCCGTCGCTTCCCGTATTAACTTTTGTATATCACTCATTTTAAATTCTTCTGCCCTTTCCTGTACAAAGAACAGTTTATCTAGGGGGGTCAAGATCTTTCTTCCTAAGAAGAGTTCAGCGGGTGTTTTTTGTGTAGTATCGTGTTTGGCGGTCCTAAGTGCAAATGCAAATTCATTTATATGGCTATCCCAGGTAGAGTGATAGTTTTTCACATAACTACGAATTATTTTCACTACATTTCTATTCACCCGTTCCGCTATGTTTGACTGCGGACGATACGGGACCATCTTTAGATGACGTATGCCCAGTTTTGCACACATTTCCTCAAACATTTTACTAACAAACTGAGGACCATTGTCTGAAATAACTTTTAGGGGCGCCCCGTATTTTAAAATATACTTATTTAGAATTGAATCTACTACAATTTTTGCAGACGCGCGTTTTAACGGAATTAACTCTAACCATTTGCTAAAATGATCCACTATAACTAAAAGATATCGGCTTTTATTAACTTTACTTCGAGGGTAAGGTCCAAGTAAATCGATGCCTATTATTTGATTTGGGAATTCTGATTTAATACTATTTAGGAACCCGGCCGGGCGGAAATTAACATAATTATTTAATTGACATGTTGGGCACGACTGGACATACGCCCTAGTAAACTTTTGCAGTTCTGGAAAGAAAACTGCCTCGCGAACTCTCTGAACAGTTTTTCTTATACCTAAATGAGCCGAAATGGCACAATCATGCAACTCTTCTAATACATTCAACCTCATGCTAGCTGGGATAACCGGTCTATATTCATGATTCTCATTAGTAGCTTTCGTATAGAATAACAGTCCGTCAATTAATTCGTAATTTTCGGCCCTATTTCTTATCGGCACAATATCCGGATGATTGAAATTCTCAGGGTCGGCCAAATAATTGTATATATTTTTGAACTCCGGATCTTTTTTGAGTTCGGCTATTACTGTTTCACGAGAATCTAATACTTTGGATGTTAACATGGCTATCTTAATTACACTTCCATTTTCATCTAAGTTAATTCTGCTTAAAGCATCTGCCACAACATTTTCCTTTCCCGGCGTATGTTTAATTATTAGGTTATATTCCTGTAATTTGAGAGCCCACCTTATTAATCTGGGTGATAAATTTTTTCCAGAATAGAGTCTAGTGACCGCCGCGTGGTCGGTATATACAGTTACTGGAGAACTTCCAAAGAACACACGAAATTTCTGTACTGATGCTAACACTGCGAGAGTTTCTCTCTCTGTTGCGGAATAGTTTCTTTGGGTTTCATTTAATGTTCGGCTGAAAAAAGCCACGGGCTGACCATTTTGGGAAAGCACTGCACCAATCGCGAAATCTGAAGCGTCCGCTGAAATCTCTAATCCTTTATCCCCTTCTGGAAATTTTAAGACGGGAGCTTGAGTCAATGCGTCTTTCAATTTTTGAAACGCCAAGTTGGCTTCTGCTGACCACGAAAACCTAGCTTTTTTTCTTTTCAACTTTAGCAGTGGCTCAGCTATTTTTGCAAAGTCTTTAATGAAAGCCCGGTAATATGAACACATCCCGAGAAACGACGATAATTTCTTCGCTGTTTTAGGAACAGGATAATTTCTAATGGCTACTATTTTTGACTGATCCGTTTCGATTCCCTTTTGGGAAATTTTAAATCCTAAATAACGTAACTCTTTTGCGGCAAATTTACATTTAGACGCATTTATCTTTAAACCAGCTTCGTTTAACAATGAAAATACTTTTCTTAAATCTTGTAAGTGTTGTTCTAGAGTACTACTCGTAATTATAATATCGTCTAAATATATGAAAGTGCTTTTACCAAGGACTGGTCTTAAGACGATGTCCATACATCTTTGGAACGTTGCCGGCGCGCCGGATAATCCGAACGGCATTCTAAGAAATGCGTACGTACCAGATTTCGTTATGAACGCGGTTTTGTGTACGTCCTCGGGTTTTACCCCAATCTGAAAATAGCCACTCGTGAGATCTAATGTAGTCATGTATTTTGTAGACGAAATATTTCGAATAATTTCTTCAATTATCGGCAACGGATATACAGGATATTTTGTAACTGAATTTAACTTGCGATAATCTATAGCAAAACGCCACCGCTTCGGGTGCGTAATCGGGTAATCATTATTTTTCTTACACAGGACAACGGGGCTAGCATAACTGCTAGAAATTGGCGTGATGATTTTATTCTTTAACATCTCTTTAATATGATGTTCAATTATTTCTTCTTTTGTCCTATCATATCTATATGGCTTTTGCCTAACTGGCTGAGCGTCCCCCGTGTCAATGTCGTGGTTCACCACCTGCGTAAAGCCTGGTACATCACTAAATAAATTCGCAAAGTGACTTACCAGACCTTGGATTTTCTCTTTTTCCTCTGCTTGTAAATGTTCCAAGTCCAGCTGCGGGGGCTTATCATTCTTCGCTTCAATTGGCTTCATATTTAATGTTAGTTCTCCCCCCTTGAAATCAATTTTTGCTTCTGCCAAACTAAAAAAGTCCACACCTAGAATAATACAAGTCTGCAGGTTACGCACAATATAAAACAGGATTCTTACCTGTTCGTTGTTGATACGCACGAACAATGGTACTTTTCCTAAACAGCTACATTTTTCTCCTTGGGCCGCTATGACATCCGTGTCTCTTGCACTAAAAATTCTGTAACGTCGAAAGTGCTTCTTAAAGAATCTTTCCGATACGAAGCTGCTTTGGGCTCCTGTATCCAAGAGGGCTGTCGCCGGTATGTTGTTGATTAGAACTTCAATCTTCGGCAAACTCAAATTCTTAACGACCACGGTGTTTAAATTGATTTTGGAAGGGTTTTGCGCTGCTTCGGACTTCTTCACCTTCCTCGAAGAAATCCCTCTTAGTTTAAATTCTTTTTCTTCTGGTTGCCCTCGGAATCTTTGCTTGTTCTTCTATTAAATTCCCTTCGTTCGCCGCTCGCTTTAGGAGACACATCTTTCTTCGGCCATTGCTTCGCCTTATTCCCGTAACTTTGATTTTGCTTTTGCTGCGGTCTTGGCGAACTCCACTGACTTCTTCGCTCAAATTGGCGTCGTCGTTCGTTGTCGGCTGTTCTTCGGCTTTCAAATTGTACCGCGAGCTCAAATAATCTGTCTAATGTTGTTGGATTTCTTAGTTCGATGAAATCTTGAACTTGGGGCAGTAGCCTAGGAAGTATAACTTGAATAATTTCAGGATCCGGGCGACTTCCATACAAAAGCTTGAAAACTTGAATTTTCCTCAAAATAAAATTAGACAAATCTTCTATTCTTTCTTGGTATCGGCTAAACAGTTCAGCTTCCAATCTGGCTCGATCTCGCACCACGGGAAATGCTTTCACTAGAGAATTCTTGAAATTTTCATACGTGTATGTGGGGCTTCCTGGTTCCCCCAAGAGATTCTTTCCGATGCACTTGAACCAACTTAGCGCTTGGCCCTTCAAAGCGCTGGTAGCAAGAGCGACTTTCTGAAATTCGTGGACTGGATATAGCATGAAGTGGGAGTCTAGCTTTTCCAGGAAATTGATTACGGCTGTCTTGCCGTCAAAACTTGCCGCTGGCTTCATGGCTGCTCGCATGGTTTGTACGATGTAGCCGAATCCTTCTATGCCAGGAGGTGCTATCTCAGGATTCTGGACAGGTACAGCAGGTGTCTCAGGTTCGTCTTCTTGTTGTTGAGGCCATCCTCTTCTTTTTGTGCGGGCGCCACTATCAGGACTTAGCATTCTGTGTGTATTCTTTGAGAACATGGTAAATTCTGTAAAGGGTTCTTATCCTTACGTTCTAAGTCCTGAACTGGAACAGGGAGCGGAAGGTACGCTATGTTCTGATGTAACTGCTGGGCTGGAGAATAACTGCACGTGAAGGGATTTGAAATCCTCTTTTATTCAATCACTATTAAATACAAACCTCCCAATTCGGGAGAGATACAGAACGTAACAGACCACACTTTGGTCGAACTTAACAATCAAATAAATTTAAATAAATTAAAATAGAACTTAAATTAAACTTTGCTTCGCAGAGCAATTCGCGGAAGTTGGCCTCTATCTAAAAGGGTGCGTAGCAAGGTATACTAAATACTACCGCACTTTAATTTATTTTACAATGCAATCACGTAGTAAGCACTATGGCTTATAAATTTAAACTGCTAGCTGGTCAGGCGAAAGTTGAGCAGCGTGACCGTGATCTGAGGCAAAGCTCTCACACACCGAGAGGTTTCTACCTCTGTCTTAAATAGTGCTTGGCTGAACTTCAAAAATTAGCATAAGCTAAAAACGCGCGCTTCTTCTGACAGGAAGTTGAAGCAGAGAGGAGATAGAAAAGATTTAAATTAAAATAAGCTTGGTTAGTTTAACTAAAACCTTACATACTTACAAATGTATCAGTACTTCACAATGTATTTAGTAATTAATTTATCAACACTAAATTAAGAACACGTTTAATATTTACTAGTGACTCCCATGGGCTTGTCTTGCAGAGCAAAATTATTCAAAGAAACGTTTAATATTAGAAATTGACACTCTAAGCTCTTTTTCTATGTTTAACTGAGATCTATATTTTGTCTTCAGAGCAGCCACCGCAGAAAATCCGGTTTCATAATGGTAGGATGTTGTAAATGGTAATAGTACACAAACTGCTTTCGTTTTCAGTGCAGAAAATTCATCATCCACCCCTGTCCAAAATTCAAAGAGTGATTTACTAAACTGCCCTTTGATTTCGCCGAAAGTTATGACGATTTCTTCTTCGGCAGTTCTGAGGAATCAGAGCCCTTCTGGGGTATTTTGAAATGGATCCCTAATCCACTCGTAACTTGCTATCAAGTTGTCATCAGCAAGAAAATACTTTTTAAAGTTCTTTTCCAGCATGGCTAAATAATTTTCAGCGGTTTCAAAAACAACTTTCATACGTTGTTTTTCAGCCTTGTAAATTTCCAACATTTCGTGTTCTTGCCTTAAATTTCTGCTCTTTAATTCCAATTTTCTACAAAAAGCATTAATTTTATCACTCGTTTCCAACATATGTATATTTGCTCCTTGGAGATGAAGATTCAAGGTACTTCATTTCTCGAATATACCGACCAAGTAACTCAATTTCACAAATAAACCATCTCGAAGCTTCTCAGCTTCATGTCAGTTTTCCTCTTCTAGAAAAGTGGCAATTTCGTCTCTTGATACATAAATACATTGCAAAACTTTCCCATGTGATAACCATCTTGCCTCGAAATAAAATAGCAACGATGATGTACTGCGCCCATGTCTTTACAAAGTACAGAGAAGCTACTTGATTTTGAGGGTTTCATTTTTATATAATTTACTATGGTCACAACTGTCTTTGGTACAACATTCAGACCATTTCTTCGTCATTCATTTCTTTGGAAGACAGAGCTTCTCTGTGATCATGCAATGTGTTCAGATGCACAGTGGAGATTTTTGTTTCGCAAGTGCTTGTATACTTTGAAATCTTCCAGACATTGTAAGAGCACTAACATTGCATATTCCGACACAGTTTTTTCACTCTTTGTTTGCCTCGTTTATAAAATGATTTAAAATATCAAGTAATGCTAGTGCTGTTGCTTTGAGTGTTATTGGTTTACAAAAACTTAGTTCTGCTAATGCTGACATGCCATCACAAAATCGAGCATATGCAATGAAATGAGCACCTTTTTAACTTTCTGTTGCCTCATCAAGCTGAATTGAAAAAACGATTTGTCACGAAGCTTCTCGAAAATCTTTTGCTGTACATTTTCAGCTATATCGTTCTATATCACGGGCAACACTATCATTTGATAGAGATATGGACTGCAAATCCTTAGAAAATTACCTTCAAACATAGTTTCTACGATCTCATTTGCAGTAGTACTTCAGTAGTATGATCAGTAGTACAATTTACTTCAGTAGTTGTAAATCCAAAATTTAAGCATTCTTAAGAATAACTTCTTGATGTAATTTTCGGATCCATGCTCGTCTGTTCGCTTGTTGATACTTCATTATCGTCTAATGTTCGCTAATGTTAATTCTAAAAATTTATCCGTGATTTTATTTAAATCTACTGGCGTTATTTAAAACCATGAATTGCAATTAACGCGCAAATTGCAAAATGCAACTTTAAGATAGATAGAAGGATCGATTCGGCGGCAACTGACTGCAATTGCACTATGTGCAGCATTTACAAACGTTTTGCGCAGACGTTCGACAAGTTGCGCAGATGTCTGCGAGAATGCCCGAATGTGATGTATAGCAGAATGTGATGGATAAATAGCAACAGAGACTAGACTATTTTTCTAATAACATTTTTACTTTTAGAACTGGATGACTGAGGAAATAAATATTTAATTTAATTAAAATTTATTTTGCAGTTTGTTCCAATTTACAAATTAGAAAGGAGAAAAGTAACGTAATACTTATCCTACTACTTAAAAGTAACATATACAAAATTTATTACTTATCTTGATAATTTGCATCCTTTATAATTAAAGTCGTATTGTAGCTTTAGCGTCAAAGTACATTATTATTACATTCAATACACTGTTATTGTATGGGGGGCGCGATGAAAATTTTGATTGAAAATTGGGTCGCAAATATTGAAAGTTTGAGAAGCCCTGTTATAGGTAAATAATGAAAAATGAAACATCTAATACAATTTATTTTCTGAACATAGAACCAAAAACAACTAAGAAGCTCGGTTTTCTTCCATTTCTCAGTTAGGAGATGAACCTACGAATTTCGTTTTTTACATTTAGCTTGAACATTTTGGAATTCGTTTCAACTTTTCCCATATATGCATTGTCCTTTCATGTTTTCTTCTGTTTATTTTCATTATCGCGCGATATTCTGCTTAAGCTTCGAAACGATAACACCGTAAATTTATTCACATTTTCTTTAACATTTGTTTAGTTTTTTAAAGTGTTCTCTTTTTTAATATTTAGCTCAGTTTCTTTACAGAGTTAGGAAATCTATCAAGTATTCAAATATTCTATTTGCTATTTTCTTCAAATTTAGAAACTGCTTTTGCAAAATTGAGGTCGTAAATTTTTCTAATGATTATAATTTTTTACTTATTGAGCAACAAGAAAGTTAAACATAATGTTACGTGCGTACGGGTTCGTTATATATTGAATGCACAAGTCGTTAAAAAGTTAACAAAAATTTATTCTTTCCACAAGAAATAAATTAAAATGCTGAAATATTTCTTCACAAATTTTCGTACAATAACACAATATCTCAAACGTTTAGCAAAACCTCAGTTCAAAACTGATAAAATAGTTCTATCTCACAGCGAAATCGCTACCATCAATACTGCATTAAGTAAACAAACAGCAGTTCTCTTTTTACAGCTACAAATATAACAGCAACAACAACAACTACTAACTAACTGAGATGAGGTGTTTCACCTCGGCTTTTATAAGCTTTTTAATTATAAGTAGAACAAACACGATTTTTCTAGATTTTTCTGGATGGCAACAGTAATTACGAGATATTTATTTATTAAGCATTAAATGCACGCGCTCTTTTATTTTTATTGTTATTTTTTTTCGACGTAGCTTTCTCTTCAAAAATCGTCTGCGTTGCTAAGGCAACATGAAGCAAATCTAATTACAATTCTAAATAAATTACCAAATAAATGTGAAATTCGTAACAATAACAAGCAACTAATGATAATCTTTTACCCTCTGGAGCAAGAAGAATCCTATTTGGAAGAAGTTATCTATCCACGAGCTCAAAATTTAAAATCTTCTTCATTTCGCTTTGTTAATCAATGTAATCAGAATGCATTGAAATAAACCTGCAATATGGAGGTACTGAAACCGGCAATATAGAGGTACCGCCCAGTAGGAGAAAGGTAAGAACGTTGCATACTGTATGGGTAATTCCTTGATGGGCCGGGTCGCGAGGACAGGGATGGGTGCCTCGCGATGGACGTTGTCTTAGTACATCAGCGCAACAGAGCAGCACCTGTAAATCCACAGGCTGATGCTCCGTCCACTTTTTCGTAGCCCTATTAATTAATATAGGAAAATGAACCTAAAAAACAATATACATCATAAATTTCTGCTCACACATTTCAGGTGCAAACGAACTATTTGGATATTTGCTTTTAGAATAATGATTTCCATATAGTGATTTTATTTTACATGGCTTTTTGTGAAGATTGGTTGCTTTATAAAACATTATCAAAATTACCGTATTGTGTCATTGTTGTAATCAATAAAATAGAATACTAACTAATGCCACATATTTTTAAGCGTTTCTTTAGTAACATTCTTTGCAAGGTTATTTTTTAAATTAACCAGCTATTTATAATTTCAGCCTTTACTATAACTTCTTCTTTCCGTTTCCTCCTCAGAACAAGACAGAGCGTGTTTCTGGTCTGCGCGTGCGCGCTACTGCTGGTAGGAAGTAACCTGTGCGAGCACGATTAATTTCTGCCAGCTTTGATAATTTTTAATTATTCGACTTAGTGTAGCGCTATAGCGCTGCCGACACCTGAATTTAATATACCAGTTAGAACTACTGAGCCAGATCAGTAAGTAGTAGAGTAAGACATGAATTGTGTAGTCTTGATTACTAGTCCACGTTCTAATTTGAATCGACTGTTATTTTAGTTGCATCCCCACAAGCTGTGGTCGATGCTGTTAGCACAAGAACGTGCATTTAAGATCTAAGTTCTATTTGAACAAAAAAGGTTTATTTAAACCTTTTCCTGACTTTCTAGTTACTTCCAAACATAGAGATAATTAGCTTTTGCCAAGTCAAGTAACACCCCATTACTTGTTCTATGGTGTTCACATCAAAAATGGAATTTTAATTTTTCCTACAACATTCGAATGATGTCTTCCAACCAGCTTAAGATATTACTGTCTCTTATTTTAAATTATAAGGTTATTCACTATACAACTTATTAGATATCTACAAATAAATGCTTTGCTTTATCCCACAGAGATGACACATGCCTACCAATTGGAGCTGAATGCCATTTCTGGAGTGGGCCTAATTGCTGTGGTTTAAGAACTCGATGCATTGTCTGGGACACACAGCTGCCAGCAGCCTACAGAGGCGGTCCTGCCAGATGGGTTTCCAAATGCCGCGAATACAGACTAGGTGTATGGCTCGATGACATCGGCAGTTGGTTCTCAAGCTGGGGAAAATAAACAAATGATGGAGTGATCCTGCTAACGGAATAAGAAATGAATGTTGATGAAATAAAAATTAAATTTTCTTCATTTCGAATAAATCAATTTTGAAATTCATAAGCTTGTTTTCTTATTTAATTCTGCCAGTCTCTCATTTAATTTTGAGTGCTTTGCAGAGTTCCTCACTCTTATTCTACTAAAGTAAATGTCGATGAACCTAGTGAACTCATTGAGTGACTTATAGCTGATAACAAAAGTCGTAAACTCACAAAAGGATTAATTAGCCTTTATTTCACTCAAATAAGATGAACAATTGGCCCCTTTTTTCGGTCTTACAACAAAGTCTTCACTCCGACTTGAAATCAAAATAAGAAATAAGAACTAACTATATCTAACTAAGAGATTTAACCTAACATAGAACTAACTAGAAGAGACTTAGTCGAAGCTAATACAAATCTAAAGTAGTTGATCCTTAATTTAATCTAGCCGGCGAATATCAAAAGGCACGTAATAAACGACCGAGCGTAATAGCTTCTATAGAGATTTAGTTCGAAGACAAACGCGCGCTGCTCAGGATTCCTAGCTCTCTCTCACGAAGTAAGTTGAACCTTCCTTAAATGCTACTCCTAACTCCTTTGCATTCAAAGCGATTCTAAAACCTCATTCTGGTAGGGAGTTGTAAGTGGAAACAGGAGTCGGTAGGAAAAGTATACGAATCTACGGTTTGATCTTAAATAACAAAAAACACTTTTCTCGATTGAAAATTCTAATAAACGCGTGATGAAATTCTCCGAAATCTATTTTGAAATGCGCAGTATTTCTTAGCTGCATCCTTTCTCAAATTCGATGCACGAATGAAATAGTAATAATGGCTTCCTAATCTCTATATTAATAGAATTAAAATTGTTAATGATAACAGGATTTTTACAGCAAGAGGAAATTTAATCCTTCCATTATTCAGAAGAAGAATTCCATCTTATTGCAGCTTTCATATATGAATATAGGAAAATAATATAATAGTGTGTGTGACTATCTGCGACGCTAATTGTTATGCTTCGAATGCAATTTTCTTGCTTAAAGGAATCTATAAAATTAATACTTTTTTTAAATACTTCTTTTTCAAAACTAAATGGTTGTTGTTTCTTTTTTCTTTGCCTTTATTCATTAAGAAGGCAGTTTTTATCCGAAATATCTTACGAAGAAAATTCCGTGAGCTTATATTTTTTTCCTACGCCTTGCATTAATTTGCACTGGGAGTTAACCAAAAATTTCGCATAATTTAAAAAACTCCAGGAGAAGTAGTTTTACTAAAAGTACAATCATTATATTTAATTAAAGCGTCATAATTCTTGTGATACGTTGTAAAGTTTATCCTAATTTTATAACAGTTATTTTAAGTTTATGCAGCTTTCCTGTCTCTCCTATCTTCAGCTTACAATTTCTTACCAGAATGTATTTTCAGAAACTCGGTTAATGCAAATTATTAAGAGTAGTATTTAAGTCGATGTTTCACCAACTTCCTTAGAGAGCCGGAGTTCCTGACTAGCGCGCGTTTGCTTTGGCGCGCTAGTATCTCTCTCTAAGCTATTGCTACGCTCGGCCATACTTTAGGCCCTTCATTAGCTTCGCTGACTTAATTGAGATTTATTGGCCAACTACTTAAAATCTTGATAGCTTCGGCTATATCTTTTAGTTAAGCTTTAGTTAAGTTTAAATTCTTATTAATTTGAGTTCAAGCCCAAGTGGAGGCTTTGCCGTACGCTCCGAGTTAGGAGTTGCCTGTGTTCATATTTATTGTTAAAAATAAAGGGTAGTTAACCCTTCTTGAGTCTTACGTCTCCGTTCACACACTCAAGCGATTATTGGCTTATCAGTGTAAGGTGTTTCTAACATTGAACTGAGAAATAAAAAGGTAAAACCCCACAAATAAACAACTACGCAAATAAAAATGTGAAATTAACCCTTTTTATGTGTGTATTAAAATGAATTACTTCTTGGGTGTAAGACAAAGTGAAAATCGTATTTTAGGGAATTTGAAACAGATCCAAAGATTTAACTATCCCTTTCACTTTTCCTGCACCTCCGTGAAAAGAATAGACCTGCTATTATGTTTAAACTATTATTACGTGTCCTCCGGAGAAGGAAATCTGGTATCTCTGTTCCTCTACTATTCTGTGCCGAGACTCGGAAGGACAAGAAGCATAATTTTAAAAATTACGTTTGAGTAGCATGAGCGTACAATGCCTTGGACGAAAAACATTATAATTGCGTATTGTTACAAGTGAATAGTGTATCATAAGCTTAAATGTTTCACTGCATAATTTTAGGATTATTTATTTCAATTTCAAAATAAGCGTAGGAATTTTTTACAGAACATACGAAAATACCAAAACATTAATCCACAGAAATATTTGCTTACTATTTACAAGATAATGGTTCATACAGTTTGAGAAATGTGAACGTTACAGATTAAATGTTATGTGAGATGAGCAAAGAACTTCGCAGTAGACAGTTCCGAGTTAGAATTAATGTGCTGAGCGTAAATATTATTGGCATTAATATTAATATATGCAATTATTACCTTGAGAACTTAAGATGTTTTTTCGATTTTCCACTCGAGTTCTCCAGGACTGAAAATTATTCCTAGACGGTTCTGAGATACACATGTCTTATGTTGTACATTCATGCAAAAAATGTTTCAAATTGCCTACTTTACCATAAATGGTAAATCAGCACTGATTTGGGTCTCTAAGGCCGAACATATGTAGAGACGTCGGTATACGGCAGTGTTCGGTGTACGGTTGAGTCAGAATGAAGCTTTCGGATTTTAGGCTGACATGATTAGTGGAAAATAGTCGTAGGCGAGAGCCCTGTTGTCTCAATATCTAATTGTCTTTGCCGGCTGCTGTTCGCAGTTATTCTGAGTTTCTTTTTCAGTGTTATCTCTGAGCTGAAAATATGTTCCATAATCGGAAACGTGTATGTTGTTGCTACCTTTGCCAACAAGACTGCCATTTCATTTCTCTCGTGCCTTACGTGTGTTTTGATCCACCGTAGGGGGATGAGACCATCGTTACTGAGTAGAAATTCCTTAATAGCATATAACAGTTCACTTTTAGAAACATTATCACTTATAGCTTCGTTACTAGACATACTGTCCGTGGCAAATGATCTAAAGTTTTTAAAGAGCCCATTTTACTGCTTTAGAATTGCAATTAATACTCCATGAAAGACAAAAAATGAAGGTCTCTCATTCTACTTGACCATAGAAAAAATATAGTTATCCCCATCTTCTTGCAGAAGGCTCTAACTGTATCTTTCTCAGTTTTTGAGCCATCGATATACCAAACCTATCAATATCGATATCGATAGACTATATATAGCTGGACTTGACTATATTAGCTGGAGCCAAAAATTATGAAAAGTACACATCTTTGTGAGAACCTAGTATTCATGTTACAGACGGTGAAAACCAAGAAAATTTACACGCAGCGTAATTTACTAAATAGTAGGAGAGAATTCTGTATGTCAGAATGGTGGAGGAGGAATCCAGCATTGTTCCTTAGAAATAACATTGCGAAAAAAAGAGGCACATCATAATGCGACTGATAACTGCATAAAAAACGTTTTTCTATCCAGTTATCAGTCGACTTTTACTTAAGTTGCTAAATGAATACATGCGACATGAAATTTAGACTAAAGTGGATTACGTCACAGAAAATTGTTAGAATACGCATTAATATTGTTACGAATTGTGTATTTAGTTAAGATATTTTTAATAGAATTATAATTGAAATTGTTTGATTTCCTAGTGCAATGCAGCTCTGACATATTTTAACAGAGAGCTACGCCGGAAAAGTAAAAGTACAAGAGCACGTGCGTTTAACATTGAATAAAAGTTTATCTCTGTAATTGATATTTAATTTGAATAAATGCAATTGACTGCTATGTTACCAGTAACCGTAATTCTACTGTTTTTGTTTTCCAGAAATTGCTAAAACTGTCTCGCGAGGCCGATTTAAAAAGCTATAAAAGCCGGATAGAAACATCTCAGCTCAGTTGTTTATTAGTTGTTGTTTAGATAACTGTTGCTGTTGATTTTAGCGAGTTCGCGGTGAGATCGGATTGGCTTTCTCTGTGGTTTGCGTTCTACTTAACGCTTTTACTAGTTTAAAATACAGCTACTGTTTATATTGCGTGATAGTGTGATATTGTATGAATATCTTTGTGATCAGAATAAATTTTATTAACCTTTTATCGGACTTGTGAATTCAATCTATTACGAACCCGTACACACGCAGCAATATTCAAAAGTGAAACAGCAGCTGGTTTAAGAAATAGAAGGAACCGGTTACTGTGTAATTAACGAGCAATATGGATTCAAAAATTAACAAAACAACACTGATTATTGACAAAAGCAGAAAACATCGATGCTGCACAGTGCTGTTTGCGAAATTCCTGCTTTAAATGCAGTTTTCCCTCTGTGCATCTCACCAAAGCATCAAAATGTTTTAAGAGTTCATTCTTTTTTTTTTTAGGCTTAACCCTTTCTGCCAGGCATTTTTGTCACCTTGCAAGTTAAGCATACAACAAATTAAAAAAAAATATTTCTTCTATTGATTTATGCAAGTTTCCAAACTTATATTTCTAGCCAGCAGAATGGTTGCGCTTTGTTTTATTAGCTTTTTTTTAATTAGTCTTCTAGAGTCTGGTTTTGTTAATCTTAGACAATGACATTTTATGCCAACTCTGAAAACAGTATCTCACAGATATTGGGACTGAAGAATTAGAAACTTTCGGTCAAACTTGTTTTATAGAAACATTACATATCTGAACGATAAATCTAAGGTCCACAATACGTTAAATGGATGATCTCTGAAAAGCTTTGTTCTAGTAGGATGCTTTGGCGCTTAAAAATCAGTCTTTTGCCAGTCTGAGTCTTATGATCTGCGGAGATAAGTTAAAAAAAGGGCAACTTTTTTATTGATATTTATTTGTTTTCGTCTCTGGAAATTTGAACACAAGAAGAGGCTGAATTTCTTAACTAATGAGTTTAAGAAACGGAAGGCGCTGCATTATCTTAAAAGAATAATAAGATATTTTTTATGAACCTAAATCATAACTTTTGGGGCCAAACTTATAACTGAAGTGAGCAGATCAAGCTGTGGGACGAATAAAGTGACAGTATTCGTCCCACAGCTTGATCTGCTCCTTCCAGTTTGGGAGCCGCTTAAGCTGTTGACGAGAAATGTCTTTGAAACTGCTTTGGTATTTTTAATTTTTAATAACATCTTTGATTCATTTCTCCTGAGTGCCATGATCGTGTAAACTTCTTTTAAATCATATCAATACAAAAATACAGCAAACGGAGAAATTGTGTGACAAACCTTGAAAATAGCATATCAGTAAGTTAAATGAGTATCAACAAATGTAGTTGTACATACCATAACGATAATATAACAAGGGTAAAATACTTAATAAAGGGCGTTGTGTACTACATATGCAAAAACCGGTTCATGTTTTAAATTAATTTATTGGGTCCAGTGTTCTAAATTATGAGTGAAACAAACACGATTTGGTAATTTTAAGTTCCACATTTATTAAGAATTAAATAAGACATTCTACAAGATATTTTATTATCGGAGTTTAACAGACGTAATCATCTACAGTTACTAAGCATGAAACAAAGATATGCTTGAAAATAAAAACCGTATCAGACAAAGATATAGGGTAACGCCGAAAGGCTGAAAATATTGGTTACATGTTCCTGTTGGTGGCATGTAGCTCCTAAGAAACATAAAAACAATGTACATACCTCTACAACACTCACATGGTTAATACAAAGAGGGGACTCCCCGCAGGAATCAAGGTTACTTTACACAAACAGAGTCCATTACATTGAAGACAATAAAAATGGTGAGTAGCGACATCTAAATTTTCTACGGAAATCTATAAAGAGAAAAAAATCTACGTTAGTAATTTACTGGGAAGTAAAACTGAGCCTTCCGCCCTTTCTATGCGGACTCTGTCCTCCATGCGTTTCCAACCCTCGTTGGTTTCCTCTTCGCTAATTCTTCAACCATCTGCTCCACTGTCGTCGTAAATATAGGACTCGGGAGTTTTACACGAAGACACTGCTTCTGGTCTGGAGAAAACTTCAGAAAAATTTTTCCTTCGTAGACCGCTGCAGGCACTTTTTCTTCTTCTCGCCAGCCCCTGGTTTGGCGCTGCGTGACGCTCCAAAAGCCGCCAGTTGCAAGGCAACCCTAGGAGGAGAATCCAAGCAGAAAGGTGAAGGCATGAGGTGGTAAGCCGGATGTTGGCGGATAATCGCTAGTTTTGCCAGAGTTACAAACGACTCACAAGTGTCATTAACCTAACATTCCAATAGCTACTCTCGTTCAAGGTCTCATTTTAGCATGGTGGAAGCCTAGCCAATGGCCTAGCTAAGTCTGAATCACACAGAGCCCAAAACCCCGGCACTGCGTAGCTGCATACAAAAAAAACTTTTGAAGCAGGGTGCAGATTTGCACTTGGTGAGAGAAATTTTCCAGACTACTGTCTGGCAGAGATACGCGTTCTGAGATTTTTTTTTACTCCAGGGAAATGACGAAAACAATGCCATAAATCCCGATTCCCAACACAATGTAAAAGTTTTGTGAAAAGGAATTAAAGATTTGTTTTTAATTACTAAATTAAATGAAACACCGACGAAAATTTCTACAATTGAAATATAATAATTACACAAAAAAAATTTATGTTTCTACAACATCATAAACGACTTTACCACCAGAGTCAGAAAATGTGGATTCAAACTTTACCAGAAAGAGGGGTACGTTAGCAAAACTTATTAACCTTTATACATGTGTGTAAAACAAAGAACTTTAAAATTCAAAATGAAAATGACTTTAAGAGTCAACCTAACCAGAAATTAAACACTTAACAAAACAAGTTAAGATTAAGCGTTAACCAAACATTACAAAAACCAAGTTAAGATTAAGTGTTAAAGAACAAAAATTAAATGGTTAACCAAACAACCTTAAGGGAAAAAAATTTACACAAGCAACTTAATTTCAGAGTTAACCAAAACTGCCAAAATTAAATTGACAACAATTACTTTTCAACAAGGCTGAATTAAAATAAGTATGTATTACATAACAATCGTTGCATAACAAAACTGATGCAAGAAGCAGGGCTTAAATCCAGCCGGCCTCTACTCCAGTACAACGCTCCAGTATCCCAACTCCGGTACTTCTCAGTTATTAATAATTCCAGCTACAATACACTGAAGGCCCAAATAAAATAAATTGCGATACTTTTCGTTTCTTTTTATATGACTGAATCAAAGTATTAACACAATATTATACTATTAATGCAGCATTTTTTCAGCAGCTGATAAAACTATTATTGATGCTCTATAAACTATTAAACTATTATAGATAGCAAATTTCGACAGCTAATTAAAGCATTAAATGTAGTCAATACATATTTTATTTTCCTTGGGAAAAGTAAAATATAGGGGAGAAATCGTCTACGTTGAAATGGTATTTTATTAGAAAGGAGAATTTTTATAGGATGTCTTCATGCGGTCAATAAAGTTTCAAAGAGATTTAAAGAAAAGCCGAAATAAGGAGAAAACTAAAATAAAGATATAATGATAATCGATCGAGAAGAATACTTTTTATTATGCGTACACTTTTTGTCCTCAATACCACTCCATGTAATTCTTAATTCCCTCATCATTCATTTGTTTCATTATTTCATATAATTTTAATAAATTTATAATTTTTTATTATTCATCTATTCATTTTCATTTAATTTTTAACATAGTTTAATTTATTAGTTACTTAGTTAGCATTAATTTAACATAATTGTTAATATTTCTAGCTGTTTATATCTTAGAAAATTTCAATTATTCATTTCGTATTACTTTATTTATCACTCTTAACGCTATTTGTGATCCTTTTTATGGCCTTAGGACTCCAGTACTTCTAATTTTAGAAGTTAAGTCTTGACAAGTACGTATTGGTATGGTGGTTAAAGCCCCGCGAGTTTTAAAGAAATGTTTCACGTATTACAACTGATAGTATACCCGATTCAAAGTAACTGTGCTTTTGTTCTTCAAAACTTAAATGAAATAACTTTTAAAACAGGGTTAGAGGACTAATTTGCGCTTTGGTGAGAAAACGGTAAAAGAGAAGTGACAGTACAGATTCAAAACTTAAACTAACTGGTTATTCAAATTAAGGGAACCTTAAAACTCAGATTCAGTATTATATTTTGAATGCGAGAGCCCGTTGTATTTTTTAAAAACTATTAATCCGTCGTATTTTAAAAAACTATTTAAATTAATTTGCCTATGGAGATTTATTTTATAATTTATTACTATTATTTAATCCCCAGCTAATATTTCTTTGTTACATAGTTCTTTTTCCGTTTATATTCGTATGTTTTTTCAGATTTATACTTTAAATTGCGTGTTTCTGTTTATTAAATTGTAATTCAGAACAGATGTTGAGAACAGACAGACAATGACAACGTACATCGTTTTGATTTTGGAGAAAATTCTTCTTGATGTTTACAAGTCCTTTGTAAGGCCATAACGTTTAAATTGACATATCAATTTCAGATGTGAGTTTCTTTAACATGTCTCAACATATGGAGATTATTTTAATGTCACAATTCATAAAAACTGAGTCATTTTTATATAAAAGAAACAGCCCCAGATTTCTTACCATGCTTCGGTTTTGAAAGCCTTGAA
Source organism: Stegodyphus mimosarum (assembly GCA_000611955.2). Taxonomy (NCBI): domain Eukaryota; kingdom Metazoa; phylum Arthropoda; class Arachnida; order Araneae; family Eresidae; genus Stegodyphus; species Stegodyphus mimosarum. Next base: position 234,493 of record KK115719.1, read on the forward strand.
GACTATTAAGGTACGTAATATTTCACCTAATACGATTTTTATATATACGAATGTCCATTCGCGTCAAACAGTGCGATCCAACCATGTGATAACTTAAAGTTTTCTCTCACATTTATTGAAGTTTTGAAATTTTTGGGGGATGGAAGCCCACATTTTCGATAAGGAGAGATTATGTAAATTCTATAAGGTGAGGTCAATCATTTTATTAATTTAATTTGGATCCGAAACTCTTCTTTCAGCAAGTCTGTTTTCCTGATTTTCAAACTCGTCGAATTATCAATGTACATCAGCTCGGCCGCTAGTGGATCCATTTCTTAACCGAATGCTAATTGGTTAGCAGTAAATAAACAGGAAGCAATTTTTAAACAGTCTTAAACCTATTTGTATACGTAGAGATTTGAAATTTAATAACAGGTTAGTTTGTGTGAAATCGATGAAATGTTAGAAATCGGTAATTATTCTACTCATGATATTCATTCGAATGTCAATTGGTTAAAAAATTAATGAGCTTAAAACATTTTAATTTTTACTTTAGAATGCATTATATATAGCATTCTAAAGAGGTATACAAAAATAGATGATGTTTCTGCGTTCTAATACCCTGTGCCAACCCCTGAATTTCAAGATAAGCAGCTGCGCCTCAGCTTTCCTTTCATAGTAACTGATGGGTGAAAACAACAGAAATTTTGCTCTGCAATTCTGGAAAAAATATTTGAATTGCTCTTTATTCCATGAGTTCTCGAAAAATTCATGGAAAAAAGAGCAATGCTGCCCTGAAAGATGAGGAAAATGAATTTTATTTATTTGAGGCATAATTTTACTCTCTCCTCAACATGGCTATACACATGGTTTAAGGCATTAGTCTGAAATGACAAAGCTCATCAACCATTTAGCCGTCTTGTCACTGAGAACGTTGCCCAGGATGCAGCTCATCTCAGGGGATAAATCAATACAACAATCGGACTAGCGAGGTGATACAGACTACTTTGCAGGAACACTTTGAAAAGGTATACGTGCAATACCTGTATCAATCTTCATTTTGTCCCAAGGAATGCAGTGGTACTTTTTGAAGTGTGACTTATTACTTTCTCTTCATGAAATTTCACTCTTCTAAAGAGATCGGGATAAAGAACATAGGTAAAATTTTCTCTTGATAGTACTTTGAGTTGATATAAAAAATTTTTTCACTTATCTTACTTTTATTTCCCCGTTGTAAGCGAATCCTGCGTCAGTCATAACTCTTTTACTGCAGTTTTCTTTGCATTATTTGAACCCTGTCTGCATATTTTTTATTCTTCGTTTTCGATAATAAATAGACTTTTTTGTGTCTGTCATTTTGATAAACCCACGCTTCATAAAAAGTCAAAATACATTTCTATTTATCTCCAGATAAATAGTTTTTATAAGGTATTTGCTGCTAAATATTGCTATAAATTGTTCGGCATTGAGCCACGTGTCTCGGCAAAAGCTGGTGATATATGTTTTTTCCCTTTTTTAAATTCATAAATCTTGATTTATTACTTTATTTATTTTTGCTACAGATGTATTTAAAGACTTTGCAATTCATTGTTGTCGGATTTTCTCTTATACTAACAATTTAACTCGGAAATTTCCGAATTTTTGGTCATTTTAGCCATCTCATCATTGACAGCATTGCATAGGATGCTTCACAACAAGCAACCGATACTACAGCGGCTAGAAAGGAAAAGGAGTTAGAGAAAGACCATGCTGGAATTTTGATCATCAATCAGCATTCGCTAAGATCCAGCTCATCCATGGGAACATTTTTGTTTCACATCATTCGTTAGCAACATTAAACACCTTGTAGCTTTCATTATTTTTCTTGCTTGTATGTACATATCATACTTAAAGCATACTGTTAACCTAAAAAACAGTCGAGATTCAAAATTCGACCAACAGTTTCTACTGAAAGAACAGCATATTCTGACTGTCAAAAAATATATTTTACAAATTTGCTTATCTCTTTATTGTTTTTAGTAATTATTTAACCAAATAAATCTCTTTTGAAAATGAAACCCAGTGGATAGCAAAATCATAAGAATAATTACATCAAGATGCTAAAGTTTTGAAAAAACAATTTTCCTCTAAGCGTACCTGTTTTTGCATTATACCGAAATAATTTTCAATTAAAAGATTACTTGAAATCAACAAAATTTTTTCTGTTCTAGTAAAGAATCAAATTTTTCATTGTTCTCCCCAGATGCAAGCCTTTTGGGTGTTTTTATTGGTCAGCGCATTTGCAATCGCAAATTGCGAAGATGACAACCCTGGGCCACTTCTTGATCCCAAGGATATGGAAGGTGAGTAAATAAACAATGCACATAATGACAGAATACATATCTTGTAAGGTATAAAACTGCATCAAAACTGCATTATGAATAAAATTATAAAGTGGCAACACGTTTTCTCTTGTTTTATATGATTTTAAATATTAAGATTTTGACTGTCATACGTATCAACAGCGTCTGGAGAAAAATCGTTAAGGCATTTTACTGAATAAATTACTGACTTAAAGTCCTATATATGTATTTTATGTATTATATATATATATACATATATGCCCACGTATACTGCAAAAGTGATTCCATTAAAAAGTCAGAGTAAGCGTTATATGCCTTACAAGTGTTATACGATAACCTTCGAAAAGCACACATTCAACAACTTGATATTTTGAGCATTCTAAGCATTACAAAAATAGAGTATTAGGTTTATAGACGTTATAAGCATCGATGATGGAATTTAAATATTTACAGAAATTTGAAATAGTGTTTATTCTATCAGCAGTTCTGCAGCATAAAATTGCCAACTTTTATTATTATGGACTTTCGGTTTGAAAAAAGGTACATTAAAAAAGAGACGAACGTAAGATCCAGATTAATAACGCAAGCTTTATATATATGAAAAGTTGTGTTTAATATCAATAAAGTATACATGAGAGCAAACGAATAATTACAATTAAACTTTTATACAGTATCTCTCTAATTAATCTCAGTATTATTAAATATTCTTACTCCCAATTTAGAAAATAATATTTTTGACTTTAGGACCATCTACAATTACTCAGTCTATCGCTTTACTTTATGACAACAGTGCATTCGTCATCCATACAGCATGAGAAGTGTTCGATTCTGAAACGTATCATCGTCCTTCAAGCACAGTGTCGTCAATTTATCTTTAAAATTACAGTAGTACACTTCTTATGCATGGAAAAAAGAGCAATTTAGAACAATATGACTACATTCTAACAATTTTCATTTATTTTTAATTGCATGTAATAGATAATTTCTAATATGCACATTTAAACCTGTAACCACGGATTCAGTATTCGCAGTTTCATTTAGTTGTTGTCCATAAACGGAAGAAAAAAATGTACTTTTCGAGTTTCAAAAGGTACGTTAACCACTGTATTCCCATAAGATAATCCCAATTCCTACACTTCCTTAACGGATATAAATAAATGAAAAGAAATGAAAATGGTTATCTTCGGTGCTTCACATACGTTCTCAGCTTACAGATCACTCATCCCCTTTCCCCATGTACACAAATTTTTTCGTTAAATTTTTCTCCTTTCCGCTTTTAACAATTTCGCCGTTTTTATTAATGACATTCTCGAACTCAGAACTTTTTATTTATGTTATAATGTGTAATTTTTGTTACAATGTGAATTTAATAGTTTGTAGCATTAGGTTATTTCGAAGCAGGAGACATGAAAACTGTGCCATGCCCTCGCCGAGACTCGAACCTCGGAACTCTCGAATACGCGCCGAGCATGCTAAGATGGCGGGAGAAATACATTATGTACTCCCCCTTTCGAAGGGTTACTGGAGATTAGGGCAGCCAGTCATCAAATTCTGGTGATGGAGAATCATCATCAACCAACTTTTTTTGTTCGGGCGCCACTTACAGACATTAGGTATTTTTGGAAAGCAGGAAGCTGAAGAAATGAGCAGTGCCCTCGCCGGAACTCGAACCTCGGACTTCTTAAATACACGCCGAGTGCGCTCACCACTACACCACGAAGGCGTGGTAAGAAGGTGGGAGAAATATCTTATAAACGGTTTCCAAGATTATAAGTTATGATGCTTCTGAACACCAGAGAAACTGGGATATCTTATCCATCAAAGATAAAGTAAAAATTCCGGAGAGTAAATTATGCATTTTTGGGTCAACGATACGATATAAGATGTGATAATGGTTTCAAATCAAAAACACGATAAAGAAGTGATAATAGTGACAGAATATTTACAAGGTATTTTCTCTCTTATTTCTCCATGCCCTTGTGGTGTAACGATAGCCTACTCTGCACGTATTCTAGAGGCTCAAGTTCGAGTTTCGGCGAGGGCATAGCTCATTTTTCGTTTGACCCGAGTCTCGGAGCAGGAGTGCTTTAACAGTTCCCACCATTTATAATGCGCACAGGAGCCAGCTTCCTTTAGTATATCCAAGAACGCATCCCTTCCTATAGGTAGATATACCTTTTTGCTTTACTGTCATCAAATGAATAGAAAATCTAATCCCTTATATGCCTCGTTGTATATTTATGCGGATGATTTTCTCGTGAATTTTTCTCAGAAGCGTATCTACCATGTAAAATTAAAATTTGCTGCGCTTATATTTTTATTTTCAGATTTTCGATATTTTGCAGCGATTCGCCTATTTTTGTTTGTTTATGTTTCTATACCAGTAAATCGGCAAATTAAGCCAAATGAACACCTGTTCCAAGTAACAATATTTCTGAAATTAATAACAGACGTTATAAAAATATCCCCCCCCGTTTGGCAGAACTTCGGACTCAACGGAAAGCATAATTGATTGCGTATTCGAGAGGTTTAAGTTCGTGTCCCGGTGGGTGCATTGATCATTTTTCGTGTTCCCTACTTCAAAAAACCTAATTACTCTACATATTTTAATGCCGTTCATTAATACTGATAATGTCTTATTATACCAAATTTATTAATTAAACTTTATCAAATTTATGTATGTTACATGGATATCCTGCTTTACATAGCGTTTGCTGATATATGCAGTATGTGCTAGAACGAATCGCAACCGGTAGGTGGATATTTACATTATTATTCCAATGGAATAGTAATGTAAAGATTTGTTAATTTTTATAGATAGGTGCGTTTAATATTATTAATAATTATATTTTTATAGATGGGTCCATTTAATATAATTAATACTTATCACTTAAAGTGACATTCTTTGAGCGCAGATTCGTAGTTTAAACGCCAATTTAAATCAAGATTATTGTACTAGTCAGTATTAGTCAGAAAAACAACCTTAATTTAACATAAATATTTAATATCTATTTTAATAGCGACAAAACGTAGGTTTCTCTTCTTGAGGAGCAAGCAATTTTTTTGTCCTGAAGAACAGGGATCATTTCCTGATCGTCCTCCAAATGGAGTCAGTTTTATCTTGTCTATTTTTAAGTTTTACATTAGCCTGCTTCTTTTCTAGTTTCCGATTATTGTTATTTCATCTGCGCATTGTAAAATTTTATAACTTTAATGAGTATTTTTCAAAGTACTTTTTAATGAAATTTCTGTCTTTTTTTAATGTGATTCACCAAATGTAGGTAGCTTACATGCCTGTATTTCAAACAAAATATTTTCAGCATGTACTCTTATTATTAAATTTTAGCTATTCAGGAAAAACTAGAGAAAATGGACTTTCTAGAAAAAATTCTTAGAACAATATTTGGGCTCAAGGAAAGCAACGCAAGGTAAGCAAATTCAGTATTCTGTATTGCTTGAGAAATCAGTCTAGTTGTCTCTTAAAGAACCATTGAAAATAATTACACTAAGTTAGAAGGAAAAGTTTTAATATTTAGTTTACCTTCACTTTTCGATATTCGGTCTTGTAGGAAGATATTAATAAAAAATTAAATTTAAATAAAAAATTATGAAAATAAAATGGGAAGAACAAACGGATCCAGTGAATTTAAGAGTTGGTTAATCTAAAGCTAAATCTTTATTTATGAAAGCATTAAATAAAATTAGGAATACTTTTAAAATAAAAACGAAGATACCGAAGCTTCTCTGCCCGTCTGTTTTCGTAAATATTTTCTAAGGTGCTAATAACTGAATATGCAGTCAATCTTTTACTGACCTAAAAAATTCACAAAATATTATTCAATAAAAATAAATAAATAAAAAATAAAATAAAATAATAATATTACGTAAATTAAAAATGGAAAATCTGAAAGATTTCTCATTTTAAATTGCGTCCAAAGGGGCGATTTTTAAAATTTTGTGTGTTACCTTTATTTAGTGAATATCATGTTCTTCACACTTCAACTATAAAATTCAATTCAAGAGCAATATCGCAAAATAATTTTAAACTGAGCATATCCTTAGAATTTCCGATGCACAGTCTTGCGCGATGGAGATAAAAATGATTTTCCTCTACAGCGTTGCCATGGCTTGCTCTGAAATTCTTCAGTTTGTTAATTAAAAATTCGTTAAAGTTTTACAAAATAGGAAATCCATAATAAAACAAATTCCAAATTTCAAATTTGGGCTTCCAGATACTCATATTCCAGTAGGATGGCGTCAAACAGAGTTTGATGGCTTTAGGTAACGTTGTTGTACCGTTGTTGAAAAAAAAATGACTGCCTTTGCAAACTTGTAATGAATTGCTTTATGGCTATACATTTTGCTTTAGGGCTATACACAATTGCTTCAGGGCTATACATAACATAAAAATAGTTTAAAATATTAGTAATTACAGGGAAATATTCTTGTTTATTTTTCCAAGATGTAATTCTAAGTATTGGCGAAACTAAACACCGTTCGTGATTCAATGGACATACGAAATTTGTCCTCATTAAGTTAGCTATTACGAATATAGGTTATAAAATCCTATTTTTTAAATACAGGCTATAGTAAAATTAACTATTTTGAGTACATAATTTGGTTTCAGAAACATTCTAAACTGATAAACCATTTATACTCTCCTATCTTGGCCTCATTTAAATATATACGTTTAAAACTAAAATTTTGAATAAGTTCCAAACACTGTAAGTTTTTGCAACAATTTCGCAACTTCGCAGGTTGTACAAAATGTAAGTAGTATTATTTTTTGTTGGTTAATTGATATCTTTCCTTCTGCTAGAATTATAGAAACAAAAATAATTACACAAATTTACAACAATATATTTACACCTTTGTTTAAAGCATTCAATTGGTTTAATTCCCAGTCTAATTCGATTTGTTGTTGTTTCCAAATATATTAAGTTATCACATGTCAAAAACATACCAATTATTTTAAACTTTTGGTGTTCTTTTTTATACAGTATTTTTAAACTGTATACCTACGTATAAATATTTTGTTTTATCCAACAGAGATGACACGTGCCTTCCAATTGGAGCAGAGTGCCATTTCTGGAGTGGACCCAACTGCTGTGGTTTAAGAACACGGTGCCATGTCTGGGACACACAGCTACCGGCAACCAAAACGAAGAGTTCCGCTACTTGGATTTCCAAATGCCGTGAGTACAGATTAGGCGTGTGGCTGGACGAGATCGGCAAATGGTTCTCAAGTTGGGGCAAATAAACCAAATGACTCCACAGTTTTCTTTTCCTTTCGTTACATGACGCAGAGAAGCCCATTGTCAAGATACATGGATTATGTATTTTCTCAGAAATTAAGTGACTAAAAGAATAAGCTCTTGTTGTCTTCGACAAACTAATAGTTAACACTTTAGACTATGACTGGTCGGCTACGTTTATATAATTCTGTTCTTGTAAAATTATTTACAAGAACTCGCACTATGTTACAGAACTTATGGATAGATCATAAATTACAGAATTAATGTTTCCACTACTAAAATGAATATCACAATAACATTTTCTACTCAGCAAATTCTATTAAATCCATAATGAAATATATGAATTTACTCCCAAATATTAGTTATTTTCTAGTTGCATTCCTTTTCAAACTCGACGCTTAAATAGAATAATAATGACATTCTTTTCTGTATAAGAATAGAAGGACTATGAACAGTAATAACATGACTGTAAGAACATCAAAACTTAAAAACAAATTCTGTTATTGCACGAAATGTTTGTTCCCATCGCAAATTCGATGCATATGTATGTATCATAAGGTACCTGAGATGCATAATATCCAAAATAGCCTTTTATATTGCCGCTACGCCTCATCGAAGACCAGAATTACGGCTGGTATTTTTTGGCGGTATTTTTATTACCTGGTAACCGACTATACTGAAACTACAGATATGCATAACTATAATAAAGAAGTAGCAGCATATTTCTCTTTATGATGTTAATTATTATTACCTTCAGAACAATACTTTCACATTAACAAATAACTTTGAAAATTGCAAATATTATTTATGTATATTTTGCGTTGTAAGACAAGCATCAAACAGTTTTCTAGAGAATGTTGTATGCGAAAAAAGTTGTTTGTTCGCCATAGCTAAATTAAATATGTTGTTCTTTACTGTTTACAATAGTATACCTACATTCAAATAAAGTACTGTGAATATACACTGCTCGACATTGAAAATGCAACACCAAGAAGGAGTGGTCATAAATTTATGCAAATTTTAGTGTAGACGCACGTCACTGAGTTATGCGAATGATTTCAAATGTCCAGCTCTCCGACGCACGTGAAGTAAGGTATAAGGGAAAGAACGTGCAGAATGGGCAATATTCGTGTCGTTATTTCTGCCAGACGAATTATCGAAGAAAGTTGGTTTTTGCCCCGGAGGATACGTGTAATAGGAGAGAATGCCAGGCCGCCGTCAACGAAGGCACTTCCAGCAGAAAGACGATTTTACGAGGGGTATGGTGATCGAAGTGAGAAGGGCGGGTTGGTCCTCGCCAGCCGTTCTGTAAATATATGATAAAGCAGCGGCACTTTATTAAAAAGCTGGTACAGTTGATGGACAGACTGTCCGACTTAGATACAGACTTGTGTCAGCCATAGCACAACCCGGCATGTAAAAACACCTTAAGCATTTTAAAAAAAGGCATGTATTGCAATGTAGGAAAACTGTCATTCAAGTGAATTGTAAGAATCTATAATGTAGACTAGAAACTCACAGTATAAAGACTGTTTGTATTCATACCTGGACAGTCAGTTGCATTTAACAATGTGCATGTACTGTGCAAATAAATTTCAGGAAATTAAACCGTAAGTCCAAAAAATAATGCAATGTAACATAATGACATGCAATGTGAGTCTGATATGTAATGTAGGCATAACGAATGTATGAATTTGCACATATCTGTAAGCAATGTAATGTAAGGGAGTGTAATATATGTAAATAAGTAAATATTTTTGTGTATCAGTAAGCTATGTATTAGTAAGTAATGCAATTTAAAGTAATGCAATATAAATGCAGAAATGTCTAATAAAAATGCATGGGTAACATATATGTTTTGTATTATGAATAAGGGATATAGGATGTCTAACACAATGCAATGTATATATAGGAATGTCTATTTCATGTACTGGAAAATTATGCAATAAGTACCCAAATAACATGTAATGTAAGTAACCTGTAAGACTATTATGTTTGTAAATATTTGTATCTATAAATTAATCAGAATGTATCTGCACGTATCTGTATGTAACTGCAAGTATATGTGACCTAAAGTTAAGCAGTGTAGGTAAAATTAAGTAATATGTGAAGCAGGCGTGTCTGACTATGTATGTATAAAAATAATGTAATGTAAGGCACATGTAATATTGTATTTATAATGTCATTTATATTGTATTTATTATGTCATGTAATACTGTATTTATATGCAATCTAAAAGTAATGTAGGTATATTTATTGAAATGTACAGCTAAAAACTGTAACTGTACACAAAAGTAATCACACGCAATGTAAGTTTAATGTAATTCAGGTAATGCATATGCATAGTATGTCGGAAATGAGAGGTAAAGTCAGTATGTAACTCTGTAAATCATGTTATCCATAGAATATGTTAACCAGCAAACATGAATGTAATGCTAAATATAAACAGCCCTTGTATGGCCATGTAATTGCTCTTTTGAAAGGTTCAACTCTAGATATTGGTGGACGTGGCGCTACACCAGTTAACCGACGGTAAAGGGGTGGTGCCCCCGTCCCCCGTCGCATGTCGCATGTCAAATCGCAGCTGATACCCACATGGATGCGAGCACGGTGCATCGGCTATGGCGAACATGGTTGGAACAAGGAAATGTGGGAAGAAGGAGGGGTGGAGGTGCAACCACAGTGACGTCAGCACGCGTGGATCGACGCATCCGCCGACAAGCTGTGGCGGTCCCGCAAGTCACTTGTACCGCGATTCTGCAGCATGTGCAAGATACCCTGGATGTTCCCGTGTCGACCACAACCATTTCTCGTCGATTGGTTGAACGTGGTCTGTACTCACGGTGTCTGTTAAGAAGACTGCCATTGACCCCACAGCATAGACGCCAACGTTTAGAATGGTGCCGGACTGGAGCGATGTGGATGACAGAAGGGCGAAACGTCGTGTTCTCAGATGAGTCACGCTTCTGTTTATCCAGTGACAGTCGTCGCATACGTGTGTGGCGTCGACGTGGAGACAGATCTAATCCGGCAGTAACTGTGGAACGCCCCACCGCGCGACAACGAGGCATAATGGTTTGGGGCGCTATTGCCTACGATTCCAGGTCACCTCTAGTTGGTATTCAGGGCACTATGACGGCCCAACGATGCTTGGATAATGTACTACGACCGGTGGCAATCCCCTACCTTCAGGGACTGCCTAATGCAATTTTTCCGCAGGATAACGCCCGACCACACAGTG
>KK115719.1:245351-261889 GCA_000611955.2 Stegodyphus mimosarum
CACACAGTGCTCGCATCTGCCAACATGCTCTGCAATGTATACAGATGCTTCCCTGGCCACCATACTCTCCTGACCTGTCACCAATCGAACATGTGTGGGATGCGATTGGACGCCGTTTGCAGACTCTGCCCCTGCTCGTTCAGAAGACGAACTGTGGCAAATGGTTGAAAGGGAATAGAGAGCCATCCCTCAGGACACCATCCGCACTCTTATTGACTCTATAGCTTGACGTGTTTCTTAGAGCATCGCTGTCCGCGGTGGTCCTACATCCTACTGAGCCGACGTCGTTCTCGCAGTGTATTCTGACTATCATTTTGAAATAAAGCTCACTTATTGCTGCTTGCTGTCTCTGCTTTTTTTTTTTTTTTCGAATTTCATCACTTTATGACCACTCCTTCTTGGTGTGTAATTTTCAATGTCGAGCAGTGTATAAAGAGTATCATTTTCTTTCGTGGGTTTGCTCATTGCAGTAATTGGCCTAAGAGATAAGTTACTAATATTTAGAAAATTTTTATCGTAATCGAAATTATCTACGGACGAAAGTATCGTTTCTTCTTGGAAATATCAAATTAGGGCATAAAATGACTCTGAGCCCACCAGCCGAATTTTAAAATCGCTGTGCACTGGTAGTTCTGACCTGGGTTCATTTCAAGCAAACGGGATGGCTGCATGGGTGTTTTCGTGGCTTCTACATTTGTAGCATGTACACGAGCAAGTTCCCCTTAGAAAGTCCTCCATGAAGACATCCCTCTCGTTAGCCTTAGCGTGCTTTGCCATAAACAACTGAAATTCATTTTGGAAGAAACTGCTTGTGCGTCGTGTTCTATAACGGAAAAGACTTAAATTTCTTTCTTCTATCCATTACAAAATATTTCTAGCTTGAATAATGCAAAATACGCTATGAAGAAATTTATATCTGTTTTACGTTTTCATCCCGATGAGTAAATATTTTGCAATCTGTGGGAGTTTTCATGAAAATGAAGTAATAATTTTCTGGAAAACAATACTAAATTTAGTTATTAAAAAAAACATAATTTTTAAGAAAGGAATTATAATAATTCTCCTTGCAAAGTGTAGGTAAAAGTGAAAAACTTACTTCCGTAGGTATAAGTGAAAATCTTAATTTTGTGAAAATATCTAGATTTATGTAATGAAATCCCAGAAATAAACTTTTGTTAATATGTTTATTACTTATTATTCGACTTATTACTAATTGATTTATGATATTATAAGAAAAATTTTAGCTTTATAAAATCCGAATGACGTCGCTGGAAGTATACACAAAAATCGAAGAATGGCAATAAAATTTAGTGTTTTACAAGTTTATTTCGTTTCGTTTAATCCCATAAAACTAGCACATGTATTTTGAAGGTATGCCAAATTTTGGTGATCGAGAATTTATGTTTTTAAAAGCAGTTTTCTAAATTTCAATGTAGTTCAGTAAGACCAGCCTGTATTCGAAGCCAAGATAAAGTCTGTTGTTTAATTTTATAATTACTTTGGGAGATAGTTCAAATAATTAAAAGATTATTTACCGAAGTACAAGAGGCTACATATAAAACTGAAGGAGAAAATTGCTAATTATAACTAAGAAAACAAGAAAAAAAATTATAACAGACTTGAGTTCTTAGAAAAGTAAAAAATTATTCTTTAATGCCTGACTCTTAATTTGCATTTGAAGCTGAAAAATATTTAAATAGAAAATGGCTAATCCTTAAAGGCTCAAAGAAGTTTTAAAATTAATCATAATTGTCACACATATTTGCACAGCTAAAAAAATAATTCATTAGTAAAATCATTAGGAAAAAAAAAATCTTTTCTTTCTCTTCTTTTTGCCATCAACAGAACAACTCCTACACTTACTAAGGTGCTTATCAGGGTGTTAAGTTCTGTTGATAGAATAAATAATCTCAGTATCCTCCAGGATCTGATTATGTTGCTCGGTTACTTATTTAAATTAACCAGTTATAATGATTTGAATCTTTACTGTAACTCCTCTTCCTGCTATAACTTCTGCTTTGTTCCTTCTCAGAATGCAAATGAGCTAGCTAGTATTTAAATTGAGGCTTTTGTATTTTAATAGAGCGTGTTTTCTGGCTGCTCGTGCACACTACGTTTAGTTCCTGCGAGCTTTGATAGTTGTAATTATTCGATTTTGCGTTATATCTCTGCCGACATGTTGATTTTGACACTCAGATAAATCTAACGAACCAGCTTCGAGTAAGAGTTAAATCGTGTAGTCTTTGATTACTGTTACAAGTTTAACTTAAATTTGACTGCTTCTGTTTAGTTGCGTGACTACGAGTTTTGGCTGATATGGTTAGCACAAAAAATTTCATTTATATTATAATTTCTGATTAACGAAAAAGGTTGTTAAAACTTTGTTGCCCAAATCCTTACATGCATTTGTACCACAAAAATAATTAAAATGAATAATAGTGTAAAATAATTTTGCATCGACTGCTAACATAAATAACTTACGTATCTGAAGAATATATGCATTGTCTGTAAAAGCGGTTAAGCGGCCTCTATTTTCTCAATCATTGCTCATAGATACGTACTTCCCGTTAAAACAATTTAAATAAAGTAAATATTTATGTTATGGCATTTTTAAGTTTAAAGAATCAATTTTATAAAAATTGTGAAGTCTTAATTTTTATATGGGTCCTGGTTTCCATAGTTATGTTTAGTAAAAATTATTATTCATTCCAAAAATAAAACACAATCAGTTTGACTACTGCAAAATTGACAGATATTTTTTAATTTTAAAATTTGAGATCAAGATCAGAAATTGTACACAAATTCAAGAATAAAATATATAAATTTATGCGTAGTTATAAATTAAAAATCAGCTCACAAAATGGTTCCAAATATTAATATATTAAGTGACGAATATTTATACGTTTAATTGTTGCCGAACATTATCATCAGTATAAATTTTTTCATAAGCTTTCCTTCAAAGAATCTTTCAAAATTCGTGCTCTAAAAACACAGGCAAGCTTCATTATTAGCACATATCTAATTTATAACAGTGCTAGCATTTAAAATATCCCTAATCCAATGACTGTTTTTTTTTTGTTTGTTTGTTTGATTGACTGGCTTTCAGAATGTTGAAAATGCTTATCGTGAAAATGCTTTCGACGTACCATATGCAGCAAAATGATAAGTTAAAGAATGTTATACAGTACTTAATCACAAAGGATTAACTCTAACAAAAAAAGGAAATATAACAAAAATTTGAATAATATGTCAATTTTAACTAAAGGGAACCCTATAGTTGAAATGACGTAACAAACGTAAATTCCTTCCATTCCCATATTATATATGTCCGGATGATTAATTAAGACTTTTCTCAACTTCTAGAAGAGGTAAATTCGCTGAACTGAAATTTAAGTCTCATAGAACGGGCTGCCTACATCGGCATTATCATGGTCTTCCTCATTTGTAATGTAAATAAGAGCTAGTTTCTTTCAGAAAGTTCTCCACGAAAGCAAACCTCGCTTTAACCAACTACCTCTCCAGTGCTTTGCCAAATTTAAACAAACCATTAACTTCTGAATTAGTTGAGTCTATATTAACAAAAATGTTTACTAAATCTAGCGGTTCGTATAGTCTTTTTAACTGAATTTGTAAAATGTCACGAAATTTCAGAAACAAAATGAGTCTTGAAAATAAAAGAACAGAAAATTTGCTCCTAAATGACGAAAATAAAAGGGGTTCTATGTATTTTATCAGAAAATTGACTGACATGTTATGTACGTAATTCATTAAGAATAACAAAGCTGACAGCCGAGCGAGCAACGAATAATCTCTTCGAAGGTGAAAGACTCTTCATCTAAAGAGACCTTACACGCCATCTGCTCAAACGCTTAGGCTGTTCAGAAGAAGAATCTTTGCAAATGCTGAAAGAACACGCTAGTAAGATTACTGAATTAATTCTATTAGGTTGCAAAAAATCACAATAGTACTATTTGCTTAAAGATAGCCTTCGTGGAGAATTATTGCTGGAAACTGGCTCATATTTGCCAACATATAGAAGTAAACCACCCAAAGATCTATGCAAACAGATGTACTATATTCATTGGTGTGATGAAGTTTTCAGCATTGGGCTATACTATATTCATGTGACAGCCCTTCGCAGTCATATGAACCCGGAACTATTTTAATTGAAATAATAACAATAATAATAACCTTTAAAAAACGTTTTTAAATTTTCAGCGCAGCTGCCGTACAACCGGATCAAAAAATCTGTTCTTAAAATCTGTTCTACTTCTTCTTCTTCTAAAAATCTCTTCTGTAAGTAAGTAATTAGTTTAAACACTGAAACGATTAAAAAAACGATTAAATTATAAAGTGTCCTTTTATAGCAGTAAATGCAAATAATACATACAAGTCACACTTTGATTATGTATAATATTCACGATAATAAGTACAAGCATACTTAATAGTTCTTTGGGTAATGTGTAAATATGAAGTATGTTTATAGACTTAATTGTGCAAAAGATACTTAAATTTTCTAACTGATGTTTGATTGGTAGTTATTACAAGAGACTCATTTTCCGATTTTGAATGCGAAAACCTACCATATTTTAAAATATTTAAATTACCATTTATATGTTTGTTATAAAACACCCAGCTGCGGCCAGCTAGGTTCCCCCCAAAGTGGGTTTAGGGTTGCCAAAAAATGGGAAGGGAAAGCAGGGTTGCCATATTTCGAAATCGCCCTTTTGGCGACAAAATTGGTGATATGCCATAAAAGAATGGAGAACATTCTAGAACGAATTCTTACTGGTTTGGCCCAGAATGATCTCGAATGCAGGCGAAAAGCTATATAAACCTTGCCTGTACGTGGAGTAGCAGTGTATCGCGAGTTAGTGCATCACGAGAGTGCATCATTGAGCGTCTGGTCAATGTATCGTCAGGGCATCCTCGACTGTATCGTTGAGTTTTATCTGGAGTGTGTTGAGCTTCGAGAGCGATCGACCGAGTCGGGAGTCGAGGTGTTTTGCCGTGAAGTGTTTCAGCGTGTTTGTCGTAGTTTTTCAATGTCTGTATACGTGATTTTGTAACTGTCCTG
The DNA here is from genome assembly GCA_000611955.2 of Stegodyphus mimosarum. Classification (NCBI taxonomy): domain Eukaryota; kingdom Metazoa; phylum Arthropoda; class Arachnida; order Araneae; family Eresidae; genus Stegodyphus; species Stegodyphus mimosarum. The sequence goes on from KK115719.1 coordinate 250,429, forward strand.
AGTAATACTGCTAAATAAATTGTGTTTTGATTCTTCATCAAGTGTTATCGTCAATCGCTCCAAATTCACGAACACGTAGAAACGCAACAATATTTTACCATATTTAAATATACTTATTTACATTTAAGTACATATAAATGTAAAATTTATTATTTAAATATATTTATTTAAATTTAAATATTTATTTAAATATGTTACCATGCCATTTATATCTATACTGTATTTAAATAATCTCTCTAATATTCGCAAGTTCTTCCTGAGATTTCGACCTGGATGTACTGCCCATTTTATATTAAATTATATCTTACGACAGATGTTCGCGAAAGACAGACAATTACAATGTATGTCGTCCTGATTTTGGAGAATATTTTTAATGTTTACAAAACATTTGTGAACACATAACCTTTTAGATTGACACATGAATTTCAGATGCCGATTTCATTCAATATGCTTCAACAGATGGGAGTAGCTTAAATGTCACAGATGACAGTAACCAAAATATTATACACGTTTAAAAGGATCAGTCCCAGACGTTTTAACCATGATTGTCTTCTAAACACCAAATAGCATTTAAGGTAATTTATATTTTGTCTAACGTAAATTGTATGCATCACTATTGCCAGCTGCAGTAAATAATTGAATAATGTAAGTACTGTTTCATATATCTTTTTAACTACTAACGAAATTTCGAATTTCTTGAGAAAATGCAGTCTATATTTTTATATATTGCGTTTATTTGCGCTTCTTTATAGATCAATTTATTAGGATTGTTAAAACATCTGATGTAAGAATGTAGGTTTAACACAATGAGTAATCATGTAATATAGGTTTTTATTTAGGATCTGAATATCGTAAAGAGATTTCAACTTTTAGACTAAATTAATCAATAGAGAAGTTTGCTTATCTCTTACCGTATTATTTTCAGTATTTATCATGTTTAAGGTTTTATTTATCTGACATACTTATCCTACTGAACATTACAGTTCAACCTAGGTATAGGTTCAGCCAGAAGTTTTGCACCATTCTCAGTACATACCAAAAAAAAAAAATTCGTAAAACATCAAAACGACTTACAGGAAAAAAAGCAAAATCTGTATGTTTATTTTCTAAATAAAAGTTTAATTCTAAAGTTGCATTGGCTATTTTGCTCGTTTTGTGCAGCAAAATCACCGCTGATATTAATTCATTAACTCAAAGTTTAACTCGGAAGTTTAATTCATTAACTCAATTTCTGTTCTGCAGACAGGATTAAAATAAAGTTTCTTAAAAGCAATCTATTCATTTTTAAGTCTTTTTTCAGTCGATTTGTATTTAAAAATTTATACTTCTAAAAACAAATCGACTGAAGTACCCAGTAACACTCACAGCTTACAATAACACTCACAGTAATTGTAAGGAAAATTTTCAGCAGTGGGACAGTATTTGAAGCTGTCTTTCGGAGACTGTGTAGGGATTTATATTTATTTCAGACAACCAGTTAATTTTAATTTCAAGTTACTTTCCTATAAACCTTCATTCCCCTAATTGTCAGTGCCAGAATATTTAAATTTAGTAGCGCGCCCAAGAAACGCAAATTCTACTCGTGGAAGAATAAGTTAAATATCGACGTTCCAGTGAAGAAAGAGAGAGTCTGGAAAATTGCCGTGCGTGCTTATACGCAAACTTCTGTTTAGCAGTACTGCTGGATTTAACAGGGCTTAAGCGCTATTATCTTACTGCCACTAGCCTCATTTGCGAGCTGTAGGCTACAGGATTATATGAGCCCTGTAGTGTAATTCTACTATTTGTGAATATCTCTTATTTTAAGTTTGATTATACTGTTTTAGTTATCGCCGAAGTTGAGGCATAGTATGTTAGCGTCAAGTTCACGCATTGTAAATAAGTTAGAGTTTAACAAAGGGCTGTCTTAACCCTTCCTCAGTGCAATCCCTATCTCTCAAGGTTCTACACAACAGCAGAACAGTAGAACGTTACAACTGTATTTTAGAATAAATCGCAAAAATTTAAAATGACCATCTTTCTACCTCTTTGATTCTTTGATCAGCAACAGAAATAAAAGACTGAAATAGGTTTCTCTCGGTTAAGAATTCGTCTTCATTTATGTCACAGTGTTCATAATTTAACTGACGTTTTTATTTGAATTTGAAACGTTTCTATGAAATAAGAAAAGAGTGAAAAAACATGAGTCTATTAAAATTTCTCAATGATTTCTTTGAATATTCTGTCCAACGTAAAGACAAATCTCTTCTTAGTTCAGTTTTATATACCAATATTCAGCATCTTGTGATACATCTCCCACCCCCACCAGTGACCAAGTGGCTAAGATGGCTGAATATCAGTAGTTCGACCTGGAATCAAAGCCCAAAGAACAGCCCGGCTGCATTAGTATTTCCGTTAATTACTCCGTATGCAACATGAATAGGAAATAGTTCCCACTTTCTAAGCTCCTCATGGAGAAGAACTTTAGTCCTCTATAACCGCATTTTTTCTGTTTAGTGGTAGCTAATCTAATCGCGTTGAAAGACGACTGCAAAGTTTCGTTTTACAATAATAACTTTAATGAATCTATACTACTTTTGGTTTATGCAAATTTACAAACCGTACGTATGCAATAGTCAATGATAATTAATGCATCCATATAAAAGACAATTAATAATATAATAACACAGCTCACTAAAACTAAATATTTAAACAACTGTGGGTCAGCTGACCAAATTTAAACAGTTGTGCGTCAGCTCTTCTAGTGACCACTGTACTTTTTTTTAAATTTTATAATTTTAATGAAGATGTTTTGAATGTCTGTACTTTACAACTTTTAATAAAAGTGTTTTTATGTATTTTTGCCTTGCCGCGAAGTGCGAACTGAACTGATTGAATGAAAAATATATCTCTAATGAAATTCGAAGAAATAAGTTTAAATGAAATGGAGCCCAAAATGTGTATCATTTAATAGACCGAACAAGGAAATCATGTGGTGTCCACATCAGATTTTATTTATTTAACTTTCTTTTCAAATTTAAAGATTCAGTGCAATTTAAGAGAAAAATGACATATCCTTATAAGGAATTACGGGCATTTTCTCTATAAACTCAGATCGTAGTCAGCACAAATAACTGGCGTACAGAACGCAAGCTCACTGCCGAGCAAGATCATATGAAATTTTTCAAGAGTTCCGGCTCTTAAAGGATTTAATCAGTCTCTCCTTTCAAAAAGTAAGTTATTTTATTAAATTTAATTCTCTTCATTAAATGTACAATTTAGTTGTGTATTTATAGCAATTATCTTGCAGTCTGCAGCCAGATTATTTCATGCTGCAAACATCTATTCAATAGCCAGGGAGTGAAAACAGAGTTTGCAGAATTTGAGAATATTTTAGTTCTACACCCTGCGAACATTGTTTTTTTTTAAATTCAAAGCAAACATAATTTTTGTATGGATTTACAATAAGTACAGTCTATTACACGAGGAGAGAAGTAAAGTATTAATATAAATCTCATAATGATATGCTTCAGTTTTCCTCCTTAGCTTACAGAAAAGAAAATTTTTTTTAATCTGAGAGCTTTCAGAATTTTATATTACGCTCAAAGGGGCTGTTTTCCTTTTTTTTTTTTTTGTTTTCATTTACACATACATACATGTTTCTATAACATTTGGGCTAACGCCACTACGGTTTAAAAATATTCAAAAATTGCGTCTCTTTAGAACTTCTGACAGACAGTCTCGCGTGCTAGAGAAAAAAATATTTTATTCTGTACAGTATTGCCACTGATAGCTTTGAAATGGTTGAGATTTTTTAATCAAAAACTCCTAAATGCTTTACAAAATATGAAACTGAAAATAAAACAAATTCGAAATTCAAAATTCGGGCTTCTAGGTGCCCATGTTCGGATGGAAGACTACATTATATAAAACTGGATGTCTCAAGGCATCGTTGTCTTTTCACAATGCGAGAAAACAAGCATATATCTCTGATTCGTCATTATTTAATTTCTTTAAATATAATACAGAGCGATAATATTTGGTGGCATCAATCTGAAAAGTAATAAAACGCTTTTAGTGATTCGACGCAAAATGCTGTTTCGATACTAACAGTCCTTCTGAGCTAACGCTTCTTTGGGTTAAAATTTAGAAACTCTGAAAGGTTTCAGATTTTAACGGTCGCCGAAAAAGGTTTGTTAAGGATTTTTATCCTCACTGAGTTCGTAATCTACCAGTCTGCTCTTGTATCCGCTGCTCCTAACCCTCCTTTTTTGTCTTTTTGACGCCACATATAGTTCAGCTACAAAATCACAAAATTTTTAAAAGCTGCAAGCTGCATAGCAGCGTATGTTTAGAATTTTTCGATGCAGAATTAAGCGTTAGCATATATTTTAACGGGGTATTCTCTTTTTTTTTTCAGTTTATCATATCAATATTCAGTTTTCTTAGTAAGATGACTAACTATTTTTTTATTATGAACTCTTTTTGTGTTAACTTTATTAAATATCACTTCTTCCCACTTACGCCACATAAGATTCAATTAACAGCAAAATTACAAAATATTTAAAAAAGCACATTTTTAGAATACTCGATAGAATGTAACATGTTGTTATACGTATTTTTACATTCTTTATATTATTTCTTTAAACATTCGCTATATAAATTCTTTAAAAACTGGCCTCTTTATTGCCAGCCTAAAATAATAATCATAAAGAGGAAAAGTGTGTAATAATTTTAATGAATCCAGTTAGTGTTGTTTCATAAAAATACTAAACATTTCTGATCAAACATCTCATGATTTTAAAACGTGCTTATTAAAATCAATCTCATTAAAATGTAGAAAAAATATTCAAAAGAACTGCATTCATTACTTTTAAATCGCTAAGTTTTGTACTTAGTAACCTTCCAGATTACATTTGAAAGCTTAGGCTTTAATGAATGGCGATATACCAGAGCGTAGAAGGTAAAAGTATTTTATTTCCGGTCGCAGAACACATTGCTTTTATGAAGCCGAGCTTATTAACTGAAATTTAAAAATAAATATATCATTTTTTTTATATGGCAACAGTCTCTAACTAAAAGCGTTTCATTTCGAACAGTGTTGCCACTGTTCTCTTTCAAATTATTAAGTTTGTTAAACAAAATTTCATTAAAGTTTTACAAAATAGGAAATAAAGGATAAAAAAAATTCGAAATTGAAAATTCGGGCTTCCAGGTGCTCATATTCGGATGGAGGACTATGCTATTCAAAATTTGATGGATCTAGGTACCATCGTTTTTCACATACGAAGAACACACATACATACGTACATGCAGATATTATTTAATTTCTTTAAACCTAATGCAGGGCAATAATAATTCAGTGGCAACAATTTGAAAAGTGATACTCCGTTTATAATGAACCAATGCAAAATTCCATTTCGAGAGTAATAGCCCATTTTAGTTAACAAATACTAAAAAAATAAATTAAATTTTTTTTTAAATTTATAAACCTGAAAGCTTTTAGATTTTGTATTACGCCGAAACGGGCTTCTTTTAATGTTTTGTGTGTTACTTTCATTCATTAAATATCATGTCCTTCGCACTTAAACCATACAAAATTCAACTCAACGGCAATATCACAAAATATTAAAAAACAGCATATCGTTAGAATGTCTGATAGACATTCTCACGCGCTGGAGATAAAAATGCTTTTTTTTTTTTTTTTTTTTTTTTTTTTTAAAAGCGTTCGCGATTTACAAAATATGAAATAGATAATAAAACAAACTTGAACATCAAAATTCGGACTTCCAGGTGCCCATATTCGGGAGCAGGATTACGTTATTCTAAATTTGATCGCTTTAGGAACCGTTATCTTTTCACAATGAGAGAAACATACATTTATTCATGGAGATTCTTCATTATTTAATTTCTTCAAATACAATACAGGAATATAATATTCGGTGGCAACATTTTGAAAATGATTCAGACTATTAGAGCAATTCAACGCAAAATGCCGTTTCGAGACTAATAGCCCTTCTGGACTAAAGCTCCTTTGGGCTAATAAATAAATAAATAATACAGTGTAAAAATAAAAATAAATAAAAACAAAATATTCAGTAAATAAAACGATCGGGCTTTTTTCCTTCCTAAAAATTGTACTATGATATATGATTAATATATTTAGATCTTTTGAAAGGTTCTTCATCGATACTTTTTCGTTCCTGTGAAGTGATAATTTAAAGTCATAATTTTAATAAAAAGTAATTTCTGAAATTATTAATAACTTTTAATAATTAATTAATTAATTAATTTTTAAGTTCAAAGAGCAAAAGATATTTCATTTTCTGTATTTATATTTAAGTAATTACAAAATTTTTCTACTCATTTTAAATTCTTCAATGACAAATGAAGGAATTAATGGACAGAAATACTAAGGAAAACCATCATCATGTCAGAAAAATTTAAAATTTTCATGCAACTCTTATTTTTTATGTCTCTAATTAACTCTATAATGTTCTATCTTGCTCTCGCCTTCCCTCCTTAAAGAACAGCTCAGATTTTTCTTTAAATAAAAATTGTATTTTTTAATGTACTTAAGTTGAGAGTTTATTTTAATATCATTAATCAAAATATTTGCTGATTTGCGGTTCAAACTTAAACGAAAAAACGCTTCTGGCATTTAGCTGGACTTAACATATAAATTACTTTTTGACTGGTTTACCTTGATTTAAGATTCTATCGGATATGCGCAAACCATCATGCAAAAAAGGCCCGTAAAACCTCTACGCATTAACCTTAACACACTTTCCGTTTCTGAGAACATAATCAGACCTAATACACTTCACAACTCTGCATTTCTTTGCTAATGGATCATACACAGACGGTTTTTCACACTGCTTCCTTCCAGTATTTACTGAATTCAGATCAAATATTCTCAAAAATTTCGGAAGTTTCATTGGTGACCTTTCAAAAGTATTTGTAGAACACTGCATATCTTCAAAAGTTTGATAATTACAAATTGCACAATGAACGTTCTTATACTCCATGTTTGTACCATTATTATACACTAGGATTATCGCTGTGTAAGCTTTACATTTCTCCTTAGTGGCATCATCATTCCACAATGGAGAGCAATCAGATATAACACCTGGCCTGCACCATCGCAGCTGAGCTCGCAGAGTTTCTGGCACTTCAACGGACAAGGAAACTGGAGCAAACCTGTCATTTTCATTATCATCAGTAATGATCCACGATTGTAATGTTTGACTGTAACTGATTACAGGAGACAAAATGGCAGAAAACGCCTCGGATTCGCTACTCATGAGCACGTGCCAGAATAACAGTTCATCGGAATCTTCCTTTTCGTTGCATAAAGAGCAAAAATAATTTTCGTACGTGATCCCTGTTTGGAGATTTGTCACTGGTACAATCAGTAGCGGGTCATTGGATTTTTCTCCATCATCCAAGCATAACTTCTCTGTTGCATTATCTCCTGCCCATTGTTGACTGCAGTGACCTACCATAAAGACATAGTCTAGTTTTCCATAAACCTTACTGCAAACTGGAATGATATTCCTTGAAGAGTTTCCAACACTGTTTAGAAACGGGGAATCTACACAGCATGTATCCCAAATTGCACACCTTTCGTCGCAATTGCAGTTATAGTTATCCAGTCTGTCCTGATTTCGACTCATTTTACAGCTATCCAAGGGATAGCAAGAAACTCCAAGTTCTTGTAAATCTTTGTAAGAAACTCCTGTCTGTTCTCCCGACATTATTGTTGCCGCAAGCAGGAGGAAATAAAGAGTAACTTTATTCCTTGTTCCTACTGTCTTTGAATTTGCTCTTTGCATTTTTATATATCTGCAAGTAAAAGGAAATATTTATATATTATAAAAATGCAGAGTTAAGATTTAATGTCATTTAGATTACAATACAAATTTTAAACTTAAGATCATGTGTTAGATTCATGATTTTTCTGTGTATAGTTGTTAGTAAGAAAAGTAAAGACAGGAGAGAAAATATGATACTGAGCAGTAGAGGATAAGATTCAGTAGCTTTTATCAATCTTCAAAAGTTCTTGACATTTCCAAGTTTCATATTTTTGTACCTCAGTATAAAAATTTAGACAATTAACAAAATAGTGTCCTATGTCATAATAATAATAAAAAAAAACTTCTGAAACGAGTTTTCAAAGGGGCGCATTGGGATGGACAGTTCTAAAGCGTTCTCTTTAATTTATTTATTGCAATGGAATCATATTATCCTTGTATATTGTTGCGAAGAACATATATAAATAGTTAAATTGAGCCACAGAACCTTAACCTTTAAACTGACCTCAGCTCCATTTCCATTTCAAATGAACAGTAAGTAGCTGTTACGGCAAAAGCACATACGTCATAAATGCCCATTTTCGAATAACGATGTCTTTAACGATGATTCATTTAAAACTAACGATATCTAGATTCTTGTTAAAATATCATAGGTGCCCGCAAATCAATGAGTGAAAATGAGCAAGCGAGAGGTATATCCTATGCAGTTAAAATTCTGTTAAATCTTTCCTTGATTTTGCACCTTCTAGAATATTTCTTTCAATGTATGATCAACTACCTGCAGAAATAACTATGATTAAAAAACTCAAGCAAACTATTTTACGGAACTTTTTTTAATTATGAGTTCGAAATTCAAGAATCGAAAGATATGTATAGCATAAATATAGGTGTGCATTGAAAATATAACCAGATCCTTGATTTTTGGTGTTAGAATTGAGGAACTTAGCTTCACTCTGATCATAGAAGTTGTTACGTAGTTTGTCTAAAACTTAAAACGATCGAGTAAAAATATAAAAATTTCATTCATATCAAAATATTCCGCTACAAAGAATTCCGGTTTTTTATGTGTAGTTAAAGATTTGAACGGACACAGAATTAATAGAATGTGTATACTTATACACACAGGATGTTCAAAACGAAATATCGGGATTTTAAAGTTGTTTACTTCACCTACATGAATAAGTGAAAATGAAAGAGTAATTTTTATATGTTTCTTTTATCAAAGTTCAATGTGAAGATCTTTCGTCATGCGGTATATATTCAACTGATAGGCGAGTTTTTCTTATACACAGTCCAGTCACATTAATGTGACCATCCGTCAAAAGCCAGAATAACCACCTTTCGCAGAGCGGACTGCTGCGAGACGTGCAGGAAGAGAGTCACATAGGTCCCTGAAGGTGTTCTCTGGGATGTTGAGCCATGCCGACTCTAATGCCGTGGCCAGCTGGGCTAGATTACGCGGTTGAGGATCCATGGCGCGAACAACTCGATCGAGATGGTCCCACAGATGCTCGATTGGGTTTAAGTCAGGTGAGTTTGCTGGCCAGGGGAGGACGGTAAACTCATCCTGGTGCTCTTCGAACCACGCACGTACACTGGCAGCTGTATGGCACCTCGCATTGTCCTGCTGGAAGATGCCATCATCCTGAGGAAAAACAATGCGCATGTAGGGGTGAACATGGTCCGCAAGGACAGATGCGTACTTGTATTGATCCATTGTGCCTTCCACAATGATCAGTGAACCTAGAGAATGCCAGGAAAACATTCCCCAGACCATAATGCTCCCGCCTCCAGCTTGGACCGTTCCGGCAATGGTTGCAGGGTGGTTCCTTTCAGAGGTTTCACGCCTTATACGCCAACGTCCATCTGTCCGATGGAGCATAAAACGCGATTCATCCGAAAACGCAACCTGTCGCCACTCAGTGGACGTCCAGCTGCTGTACTGGCGTGCAAATTCTAGCCTTCGCCGTCGATGAACAGCAGTCAGCATAGGTGCACGAACCAGGCGTCTGCTTCGGAGGCCCAGACGCAGCAATGTTCGCTGAATAGTACTTTGGGAGACACTTTTGGTAGCCCCTTGGTTCATTTTGGTGGTCAGTTGCTCAACGGTAGCCCGTCTATCTGCCTGAACGCATCTCCGCAACCGTCGTTCGCCTCTGTCATCTATGGCCCGTGGTGCACCACATTTGCCACGTCGCTGATTTTGGACAGTCCCATTTTGCCATGCACGGTACACTTTTACCACGGCGGCACGCGAACAGTTCACAAACTCAGCCGTTTCGGAAATGCTTCCACCCTTGGCCCGAAAGCCAATGATCATGCCCTTTTGGAAGTCGGATAAATCGCTTCGTTTCTGCATTACGCCAACGATTGAAATGTTTTCCGAAGCCCTCACACACCCTTTATATACGCTCAACTGCACTGTGCTGCCACCTGCCTCCTGTGATTGGTTATTTAACTCTGACATGGAAAGTACGTGGTGGTCACATTAATGTGACTGGACTGTGTACTTTAATCAGCATGTCTGGAGTAACGAAAGCGATAACTGTTTCAATCCTGCTTTGAAGTTCAGGTAGTTCAGTAGGTACCGAAGGCCTATACATAGTATCCTTCACGAATCCCTAAAGGAAAAAACTCATACGAGGCCAAAACTGTGGAACTTTGGAAACTATGATGAATAAGCTCTGTCATCCGATACATGGAGATCCGTCTAGCGGTTAAGAACTACAGCATTCAACCAGTTTTATGTAGAAATATAATAATGAAGGTGGCGCTCTATCTTTTTTGCCAAAGAAAGTTAAGGCTAGTAAACTTGCCGTTTGGATATTGCTCGGAGAACATTAGCTTTTCGGAAGGCTGGTTTGCATTGTTCATGTACATGGGGTCTTTTAAACCCCCGCTAAACGAACGAATAAGATACGAACATTCTGTGTACAAACCGGAAGAGAAAATATCAATGCATCACTAAACACAGTTTGACTATTCGGCCTTCTTCCTGCTGCAACATATAAATTGCCCAGTCGGCGCTCTTGATCGTGGTCGTTAGACTTTTAGCCCGTAGCAGCTGTATACGGTACGAATGTACATGCAGGCATTACATTTCTATAAAGTAATCCACTCCATCATCAGTGGCACTGTTACTTCGCGGATGGCGAAGTAACAGTGCCACTGATGATTCCTTGATGATTTCCTTACTTCCCATGAATATAATTGGTTCGTCCTCTCCATAGCAGGCAACGGCGGCCCACATATTAGTTGCCTCCTTAATCACGTGACCGGCTTTAGTAGTAATCAATGTCTATAAACGGCTAAGACCTGCCATTGGAAAAAAAAATATTACCAATTGGTAATAATTCAACATTATTACCAATTCAATATAAGACGCATTTTCCATAAAGCGTTCAAATGCATTACAATGAAAGGACTTGTATGAACTATTTTCCGCCATTGTTTCACGTAAGAACAAGTAAAAGCATCATTTTCTTATGTACCTGGGATTGTTATATTATTTGGATTACGATAAAGCGTGCAAAGATGCTCCTGTAGATGACTTTGTAAGGGAAACTGGCTCATGTTCACATCACATATTTAACTGAATGCAACAAGACGTTTAAGAATGGTGTATTCATAGAGAACTTTCTAAAAGAAAATGATTTGTATTCATGTTA
>KK115719.1:262185-294586 GCA_000611955.2 Stegodyphus mimosarum
TTGTATTCATTTACACATAAGGAAATCCACGGAGATATCTAAGCATTTAGATTGTTTGCCAAAACTGGCATCCGATTTGAACTAGTAGTATTCAAAAGCCGACTTTATTACTCTGCTGAGCCAAAAATCTAATTGCTATTGAAGTTATATTGTAATTCGAACAATCATTGTATTACAATTATTTTTTAATTTTTTTTTCAATGGCAGATTGTGAACAGTTATCGTGTAACACAGTCCATTAATCTATATAAGGCCACATGGGGTGGTCTCTTTATTATGGAGGCACCTAATAGGCCACCATCGCCTCCTATGAAGGGACGAACAGTTATAACCCTGCCTTCTCCGGGATTCAAACCCAGGACCTTCGGTATCAGTCAGGCTTCCCTAACCACTATACCATCTGGGCGGCACAATTGCGATTATAACTGCATTAGTTATAGTTTTAACTACAAGGTAACTGCAATGAATTACCAGATTTTCTACGTCAATAACAGATAGCTTAAACTTTAAAGATAAAAGAAAGGTCTTATAATCTGTCGAATGACAATATTCTAAGAAAGTGTAGTCTCCAGGGATGGTCGAAGTTTAATTGCAATCTTACGTTTCGTACACTCGCAGCACTTACCCAAAGGCTCTTCTAAGATTATTTCTGTTACATTATAATTCTAATTAATACAGATACAATGTTACTTTAACGGTTAGAATTATATTATAGTTCTAATGGCAAAAGTGTCAAATGAGTGTTATAGATTAGTATACTTATCTTATCACAATATTAAATCTTTAATACCGTTTTTATCTTATCACAATATTAAGCTTTTTAATACCGTCGGTACTGAAAAAATGTTTTACTACTGTCATGAAATGTATATTCGATAATATTTTCTCATTGCTGTTTTTCTTATATATTTTTCTGCATAATTCATAAAAGTTTGAAATGGAAATAATTCTGAGGCTTTTTTAATACTTCTAAATTTTCATGAAATAAAGTTCCATTAAGGTTTACTTGAAGGAGACTCTCAGTGCAAACACTCGAAAACAAGTTAAGCTATATTTACATATTATGAAATGGTTGAATGTACAGTATTTTCATGTAACAGCGGTACTTAATATATTGCCTTTTCTGAGAGAATGCATGTGTTGCCTAAAATTGAATTTAAATCACTTTAATCAGAATAATTGCCTAAAGTTTTAAATTGTAATTTTTACAGCATCAATCGAATTAGTGGATTTTATTGAAGATAAAAATTTGTTGATATTGACAAGCTAACTATTTTTTGTACTTTGATGAATGCTGCGAGATATCAGCAGACCTAATAGCTAGAGTAAAATTCAGGATATGGTCACTTAAAAAAAAAAAAAAACCTGAAAAAAGAAAGCGAAAAGGAACTGAATACAGTGGGAAAGAGGAGGCTTACTATGGCGAAACATTAGAAACGTGTAGACAAAGTGTCAATACTATACGTGAGAAAATACTAAGGACAAATTGAAATATATCATAGCTACGCTTAGTGTTTTCTATATTATCTGTATCACTATTAATATAAAAAATAGGTGCTTTCAAAAAGGAAAAAATTGCAGTCTGAAAATTTATAGCATAATATCTCAATGAAAATTTTGCTATCAAAGTTTTTAAAATTAGAATATTTAAAATAAATTTTAAATTAGAAATGTCATAAAGTTATTATTATTAATATTATTTTTTTCTTAAGTAAAATGGATATCAAGTGTCTACATCTTAAAATTAAATTTGCATTGCTATTTACTTAACACATAAATCAGCTCGAAACGAATTATAGCATTAAAAGGTCGAGCATTAGTTCTGCATTTCTATTGTTAGAAACATCCTCAGTAAAGTCTTTCTAAAAATTTTTTACTGTTACGTTCATTTCATCGTACTGGGTTCCGCTAGCATGCGTATTTCTTCCTGCCGTCTTGAGAAGAGAAATGCAGCATTCTGCAGAGTCTAATTGTTTAGTAAACTGAGTTACTTAAAAGCGATAATTATATTTCTAAATTTTTATTTGATTTATGAAAAGATGTAATACACAGGTCTAATTCTTGCCTTCCTCGCATTTTAAGAAGAGAGAAAAACTATATATCGTTGTTTAACATTACCTTATTACGCAGGGTCTAATTTCTAAATTTTCACAGTTCTATGGGAGACCGTCCGGAATAATGAAAAAGTACATGCATAAAATAATAAAACGTCAATGATTAAAATTAAATAAAATGTTAAGAAATAAATAAAAATATTAGCAAATTAAATAAATTACAAAGGCTTAAATAATAAAATAAAATATTCGATTTCAGCCCAGCTCCGGCTGGAATTACAATTTCGTTGATAAAAAGAGAAACACCGGAGGCGGTTTCCGGCCTTTTCAAGCACTAATGGGACTAGAAAGAATGGTAGATAAGCATGAGAACAAGTAAGAAAAACACGTTCCTAACAACGAATGCCCTGCCAATATGCAAAGATTCAAAGGATTTCAAAAAAAGAACTAAGAATTTTCATTACTAACCTCAAATTTAAAGCGCCTCAGCTATTGTTAAACTGTATCCTTTGCCCCGCGAAATTATGTTGTCAACAAAATTTCTTATGTTTACAAATGTTGTTTTACTACATGCCCTATTTTATTCAATAAACTTAGAAACCGTACAAAATGGTTTTATTCATCTCAAATAGAAGAGAGTTTTGAAAAGAGAGCGGAACTTTTGAAGTAATTTGATTCCTTCCGAAGGTCGCCTTGAACATAACAATTTATAACTGTCAGCTTTTACAACTAGGAATCAGATTAACTCTATTGTTTGGTAAACCGGACTGTCTAGTAATGTCTTCGATACTGTCTAGTTTCCGGGAATGGCAATGTATGCAAGCGTTTTCCTCTTTCTGCCGTAAGAATAAATAGCTCATAGGAATTCTGAAATATATATAACCCTTTCATATATGTGCTCATACCCTGATATTTACAATAGCGTTTCTTAATTTAGATAGCTTTGAGCATGCAAATTCAGTAAACATCAGAAAACAAGTCCATACTTATAAGAAAGCAGGTTATCTCAGTAAATGAACGGAATTAAGTACCGGCGAAGGCAAAATTTTCCCATGGTTTGAAGACTAAGTAATTTATTCCTTTCAGAAAGTTTTCTGGGAAAGCAAATCATCACTTACGGATAGAAAACTGTTCTAAGAACTATGGGATAAATTTATAATGGGAATGAAAGAATGAAAGAAATCGGAAACTCTTTTCATGTAAATATTTTACTCCTCGAAAGTTGATTTCAGTATCACCTTTTTAAGAAAATGACAGATGAAATGGATTTCAGAAACAGAATCTCGAAATCATCAATAGCTATCCAATATTTCTGCATTTGTAAATATTTATTTAATTTGCATTTCAGCCAAATGTTGAAAACAAAGCGGGAAAAAAATCTCTTTACAAAAGGGAAAAAAAATGATTCTCATTCTCTTACAGTGATGTTCCATTAAAATATATCAGAAAATCATATCACTGGTGGATGCAATAAATACTTATTTTAGACATGTTGCCTTTTACGGATGCAACTCTCTTTTGCAACTGAACACTGGTAGTTTCGCTTAGGTTTGAATTCCGGCGAATGCGTTCGTTTCTTGGTATTTTGGTGAATTTTAGGTTGAATACACGAAACCAGTTTCCCTGAAAAAGTCATCTACAAAGGCATCCTTTTCCTCAAGAAGGTACTCATCGTAGGCTATCTGCCTGACGAATGCGCAAGAATTTTTCTTGTCTTTTACACAGCTTTCGTAATCAAATATTATTTTATTGAACATGTTTAATTTGCGAAACTATAAGTTATGGAAAACTCAATAACATATTTATTTAGATTAATAAAAAGGTAAAAATTAGATGCATCATCGGCACCATTTTGTTAGTAATATCATTATACAATCCATTGTATTTTTTTTTTTTTTTAAGTGTACTGGAAAATTAAAAAAGAAGATTTCTCAAAAGTATCATCATGTTTTCGTAAACTGATATATAGTGTTAAATTATTATATTAAATCTCAGTTCATTACAGCAGAAATCGTAAATAGCCGCATTTTGTATAGCTCTTGCTACACTGAGCTTTCTCAAGTTAATCTGCGTCGATCCACATAATCGAGAAGCAGGTCGATGATAGACATTTTGCCTCCCAGTGCAATCTCTGTGGGATCTTAATTCTATTGCCAGATGTTCTATAAATTTAAAATATTTTGACATGTCTAAATTCTGTTGCTCTGTGCTTCTCTACATTCTAAAACTTTTGCCGTCAAATAAATTTTTGTTGCCAAGTGCCAAATTCTTAGAATTTCGCCATCCCTAAATTTTCTTGTTCGATGCCTCTTTAAATTCTAAGAATTTTCCAGCCATTAAAATCTGCCTCCCGGCCAGACGTATTTTTCGATGCCACATATGGCACTGAAAACGGTTGCAAAATCGGAATTTTAAAAGCAAACTTCCTACTTTTCATTAAATACATTTTATTGATTAGAAGTGCTATGGAAGCATTAAAACATTTATGTAATAAATACGCAAATACTTCAGAAACATTTTTCTTTTCTCTACTGAAGAAATGCCTGCCTCTGACTACCTGCGAAATTGATTAAGTTTTATCCAAAATATATGTGAAAGAGTTTCTTTTTGGCCTAATATTAAATTTTACATTGGCATGTTCCTATTCCTATTTGATGTTGACAATTTTTATTCAAAAATTACTGTTCTTATTTTTTATTTTAAAACAAACAATTTAAATGGAAATCCTCAGCTTGCTTTTATTTACTTAAATAATAACATTTGATAATGTGAATCGAGATCTCTGCCTAAAGGGAGGAATGCCTCCGTGAAGGGCGTTCTAAGAGAAACTTGCTCGCATCCACATTATGCACAGATAAAACCACAAAAATTTCACTTTGAAAGGTAAAAGCAGTGGCCCACCAGCGGCCGAGCGGTTAAAGTCGCTGAACACTGTTAGTTTGGTCCGTGTTCGAGTCTCGCCGAACGGGCTGGGCGTTTTCGTGGTTTTCCCCATGTGTAACGTGGATACGAGCCAGTTTCCCTTAAAAAGTCCTCCATGGGGTATCCCTCCCTTTTCGTGTAGTGCCTAAGGGCAGAGTACGTTATAAGAAAAAAAAAGGTAAAAGTATCTAATATTCTACATCTAAAACTACATTCTAAAACTCTTAAAGACCGACAAACAAGCAGTATTTAGCAATTTAATACAAGTGCTATATTTAATTAAGAATTAAAACAATGTTCTTTTATGATTTACATAAGGTAACTCTTTCTGTCAAAAATAATCATATGAAAATGCACCGAATTTCGCTACCATGTAATTTAGTTCGGAAACTGAGAGGTATCTGTGACATCTTGTCTGTATGCAGACAATTTTTAATAAGGTTGTTATAACTGAAATTTATTTCAAAATATTCTGTATCTTATAACTTCTATCAACCAATAAATGAGATAAAGGTAAACTTCCCTTTCGTAAATATGAAACAAGATAAACGAAATAAATTTGTGGTAAAATGAAATACAAACAATATGTCGAAATGGCTGACACTGAGTATGTGCTTGTTATTTAAATGGTATTTTAATTATCAATTACATGTAACTTTCAATAGGAATTAGATATTTTAAGCCTTTTATAAATTTTTTGCTCGAGCATGAATCAAAAGCAGAAAATTAGTTAAACTACACTGTCTCACTAGTTCGTAAGATTATATTACTGAGATATACATATAAAAACAAATTAACATTCTTAAGTTACATTAAAATACCGAAACTCAATAAAAATCAATAACATTTTTATTTAGTAAGCAACAAAGCCGAGACAGGGGTGAGGCAAATGAGGCACTTGCCTCAGGTGAATCACTAGAAGGGCGCCAAATTGGCTATACGAATTCGAAAATTACTTTAATTATGTTTTTAAATTTGTCTGTAATTACTAGAAGAAATAGGCTTCGTCAAACTTAAATTAATTTTAAAAAAATTGTAAGAAAACTTGGAAATTAATGCAATGTGCATTTTGATGTTATTTCTTATTTATCAAAAAAGAAATTTTTAACGTTTTCATTTGAAAATTATAAATAATTGGCTACATTATTTATCTGAATTTATAAAACTATGATTAAAAAATACTTTAAGAATTATGTACAGTTATGCTATAAGAATTATGATGTTTTGATTTAATACACTTACTTTTGCTCAATACAAATGTAGCTATTTTTATATGTATATTTTAGAGATGCGCATTTACCTTTCTGCCTCAGGCGAAAAAATATCTTGCCACGGCTCTGATAAGCAATTAAAATCAGAAATATGCACAAAATTAGTAACAAGGCAATAAAAAACTCCCTCTTCTGTTTAGCAATGTACTTTATATAACATAAAACATTATATACGAAAGTGCTTAAGAGAGGATAATAATCTGTTAAGTTGCAGAGGCATTAGGTTATTTCGAAGTAGGCGAGATGAAAAACGAACAATGCCCTTGCCGGGATTCGAACCTCGGACTTCTCGATACGCGTCGAGTGTGATGACCATTACACCACGAAGGCATGCTAAGAAGGCGGGAGAAATACCTTATAAAGTAAAGGCTGTAGTTCTTACACAATTAACTACTCGGGAATAAATTTTTAGTTCTCCTTCTCATCACATTAAACGGAAATTTTCATACAAACGAAAATAACTAGGCAAGCTGAAAAAGTAGATGTCGTGAAAGTATTATTTACTTTTTTTTTTTCAGAAAATGTCGCTTTATAGTGTATATTAGCAAATACTGGTTCCAACACAATATGGCTGATACAATGTCAGGTGTCACTGTGTACTTGAAGAATGCTTGTATCTAATACAAACGACTAGTGAAACGGAAAATTGCATTAGAATGTGAGAAACACGCTAACAAATCAGCCACACATTTTAAGATGAAAAAAAAAAGAAATAAAAGACATAAAATTAAATAATAAGCTTTGAAAAGGGATCAGTTATTTCTCCTTTCAAGGTTGCTCTGAACATCTCTTAAAAACATTATTATCCTACTATTCTATTTACGTACTATAGCTATTTAAATTAAAATTAAAAGAAATCTTTTAAATAATTATATCAATTACAAACGTAAATCTTATAAAAGTATTTTCCACAGCAACTGTATTTTAAAACTTATATTTTGTTTTTCTTATTTATCTCTTCACACTTTAATAGTGCTCTAAAACTCTCAATCTAAAATTGCATTGATTACACGCATGAAAATTAATCTAGTGGATAAAAAGAATATTAAAATTTGAATAATCATCATCTTCAATACATATATGTATATTGAAAAGTGCAAAATACTTAAAATTTACCTCTGTCAGTAACAGACTATCTAAATAAGAAACGTTTTTATACATTCCCTTTTATTTTTAGTAGTTCATTTATTTGAAATTGATGTAATATCAAGAATAAACATAATTTTACTGAGTTGATGAAACGTAGAATTGTTAAAAGACATAAAAATAAATTCAATATTATCATTTATACATTTTAACGTTTCTTAGTTGAGTGAAAACAAGTTACGAATATTTTAATAAACGCACTCGCTTATCAATACAAAAGTCATTTCTACACCAAAAATAATATTGAAACTTGAAGTTTACTTACATGCGGAAGAAAATGGCAGTTCCAGTGGGAAACACCTTGAGCTTCGTTTTGCTTAAGGTACCTAGACAGGTTAAGATTCAAAACCGGCTTTCGACTGCTGAATTATTTCAGTTGTTTCCCCTCCCTTCCCCTAAGTCGTTTCCCCTCCCTTCCCCTCCAGAAGAATTCTTTTTTGAAACTACGCATTGCCTCAGTTTCTAATTGTAAACATGAAAATGCCTTAGGTTTAAAAACAAAAATACTCACTAACCGAAGGTGCACAAATAGTGCTTACGTGTTTTGCACTTATCCAGTCAAAATAAAATGAATCATCCTCTGAAACTTTAGTTCAAGGAATTAAACTAATTCAAAATTGAAATCTTATTAACGGAGCTCGGAAAGTCTCATGGAGAAGTAATTTTCTAATATTTTCGCTCGTCTTAAGCCTTTCATTAAAGTATAATGATTCAGATTATTATTTTATCTCTGGATATTTGAGCACCTGTTTAATATTTTCTGAAGCTGACTTATACACGATTTCAGGATATATTTGGGAAACACGCCAGCAGAGAGGTATTGCCTTTTACATCACACTCGTTGATTAAGAATAAATGCATTTTGATAGCAAAGAAACAATAATAAATCATCCAAGTAATGAAAAAAATCTTTTCTTCTCGTGTAAAAAAAATTTTCTGAGAACATTACATGTCTATTGAAAGTGATTTTTGTCTTAATTTTAAAATAATACAAATATTAGATTCTTTACAAATGATTTTTATTACATATCCATGTATACATTTAGCTCTCAAATCTAAGAAAGAGTAAACAACATAAAGTACATTTTACGTCATACAGGAATCAATATTAAGTATATTAATATATTAAATAATAAATGTAACAATATAAAAAAAGTCGATTAAAAAAATAAAATCTGAAAGTTTTCAGATTTTATATTACGCCCGAAGGGACTTTTTCCAACGGTTGGTGTGTTACCTTTACTTATTAAATATCATGGTCTTCGTACTCAAATCGCATAAAATTCAATTCAATAGCAATACCACAAAATATTTAAAAACAGCATATGTTTAGAATTTTCGATAGACAGTCTCGTATGCTGGAGATAAAAAATGTTTTATTCTGTATAGTGTTGCCACTGCTCGCTTTGCAATTGTTGAGTTTTCAATCAGAAATTCGCTAAAGTTTTACAAAATATGAAATAGAAAATTAAGTAAATTCGAAATTCGGGTGTCCAGGTGACCACGTTCGTGTGGAGGATTACACGTTATTTAAAATTTGATGGACCTAGGTACCGTCGTTTTTTCACAATGCGAGAAACATACAAACATTCATGCAGATTCTTCATTATTTTATTTCTTTAAACATAGGGAGATAATATTTGATGGCAACAATTTGAAAAGTGAAACGTTCATTTATAATGAAGAAACGCAAAATGCCGTTTATTAAATTGCTTCATTGTTTTGTAATTAAAATATTCTAATTGAAAATGGGTTTATTGTCAAATAGAATCTCCGAATTTGAACTGTAATTTGAAAACACTTCAGTCCCCAGGATGGAAATTGTTTTCTTTTTGAAATTCTGAGAAATTTAGTGATCAGAAAATGCTTGTTTAGGATCATTATTTAAAGAGTTAAATATCTGTGGTATGCCCTGTACATTAAAGCACATGATTTAATAAAAATAACTACTGTTTTTAACTCTCAAAGGAAACTCCTCAAAAAATTTAATAAGATATGCTTATAAAAAGCCTAGCAACTAGGAAATAAATATTATGATACTTATTACTGATCTAAATGAAGTCTGACTACATTTTTAACTAAAAATGAATGGTCTAAACTATGGAATATTTCGCATTTAATTAAGAAAAAGCATACAACCTACTAGAAATGCATTTTATCTATATTGCATTGAAGTTAACATTATTTATATTGTTACGAATTTCACATTTATTTGGCTATTTATTTAGAATTGTAATTAAATTTGCTTCATGTTGCCTTAGCAACGCAGACGATTTTTGAAGAGAAAGCTACGTCGAAAAAAAAATAGCAATAAAAATAAAAGAGCGCGTGCATTTAACGCTTAATAAATAAATACTATCTCGTAATTACTGTTGCCATCCAAAAAAATCTAGAAAAATCGTGATTGTTCTACTGATAATTAAAAAAAGCTTATAAAAGCCGAGGTGAAACACCTCATCTCAGTGAGTGAGTTAGTTGTTGTTGTTGCTGTTATACTTGTAGCTGTAAAAAGCGAACTGCTGTTTGTTTACTTAATGCTGTATTGATTGTAGTGATTTCACTGTGAGATAGAACTATTTTATCTGTTTTGACCTGAGTTTTTGCTAAACGTTTGAGATATTGTGATATTGTGCGAAGATTTGTGAAGAAATATTTCAGCATTTTAATTTATTTCTTGTGGAAAGAATAAATTTTTGTTAACTTTTTACGACTTGTGCATTCAATATATTACGAACCCGTACTCACGTAAGAATATCTTCAGTATTGTACCTCATTGAATTTTAAATCATTTATTGGCGTTTATTTTGATTACAAAAAGAAGTACTTGTATATTAGCAGATACCTGGAAATACAATGAATAACTCTGATTTCCTACGACAGTTGAGGCAATTTTAGTTCTAAATTACAAATTCTTTGAAACATCCAATTTTTTTCTTTTATTGTTTGGGCTTCCCCCCGTTTGAAGCAGTTTAAAAAGAATTAACTTATACATATAAACATGGAATTATTAATGAATGAAGCGTAAAGTGAGCAGAAGACTACAGGGGAGGTTGTTGCTGCTTCTTTTTTCATTCCATGATCACTTTCTATTCGAAAAAGTGTATATGTACACTGTGTAATTTTTTTATAAGCTTTTCCTTGCAGCATTATTTCGATGCAGCGGTTGTTCGTCTCGTGGTAATTTTGTGCTTTCCGTGATGTGAAAGGAAGATGCCATTTTTTATTAGTCCAAAGGGATTTAGTCCCGAAGGACTATTACTTTCGTTTTGCGATTTTGCGTTGATTCACTCTGAATGCCCGATTCACTTTTCAAATTGTTGCCACTAAATGTTATCGCTCTGCATTAAAGTTTAAAAAATGAAAAATCTGCATAAATGTATGCATGTTATTATTATTATTTTTTTTTTTCGTAGCTTTCTCTTCAAAAATCGTCTGCGTGCGTTGCACGGGAAAATAAAAAGGAATTTTAATTACAGTTCTAAATAAATAGCCAAATAAATGTGAAATTCGTAACAATATTCTCTAAAATTTTAACGAATTTTTCATTAACAAACTCAAAGATTTCAAAGCCAGCAATACCAACGTTGTACAGAAAAACATTTTTATCTCCAGCGCGTGAGAGCGTGTACCGAAATTTCTAAAGATATGCTCAATTTAAAATTATTTTGCGATATTGCTGTTGAACTGAATTTTATGGTTTAAGTGCGAAGAACATGGTATTTAACAAATAAAGGTAACACACAGAATGTTAAATAAACGTCCCTTTGGACGTAATTTAAAATCTGAAACATTTCAGATTTTTTTTTTAATTTTATTTTTATTCTCTCTCCCGGGGTCGCTCATATTACTGGCCGAGATCTGTACGTCAACAGTTCCTGTTCTCGGGGTATGAAATGCACGGACCCGGTTCCTGTTATTCAAAGGGACTGTTCTGAAGGGTAGCTAGTTCCGCCCTCCGAGTAGGGGTGCGATGACAAGTCCCTCTTGGATTCTTGACTGCAGGACCTGAATGGTGAGTTGAGCTTAGCAAGCCTACCACTCCTGCCCAACATTGACTAAATCAGTTTAGTCAGGTTTTATTGCATCCGTAAATGAGATGCAGAACTAGCACAACTACACTCATTGCCATAAAAATTTGCGCACCAAGAAAGAGTTGGTTTCTTGGTGCGCAATGATAGCACACGCAATGAAACGAAATTTTACATATGTAAGTATTACTTTGATATAAGTAAGTGATTAGAAACTCAAAGAAAAAAGGATCATTTATTGCAGAGAAAACTACACATCAACATAAGTTTCAGTACTCTGTTGGACCACCTCTAGCGCGAATGCACGATGCGATACGAGTGGGCATTGAGGCACACAAGTTCCGCATGGCGTCCTGAGAGATCTCGTTCCACAGTTGCTGTAAACGCGCCTCTAGTTCGGCCAATCTCGTAGGCTGTCCAACTTGTCGTCCCAAATGATCCCAGATATGCTCGATTGGTGACAAATCTGGAGATCGAACAGGTGAGGTAAGGGTGTTAATGTGGTGGAGGCAGTCTTGTGAGATCCGTGCTGTGTGTTGCCGACCATTGTCTTGTTGAAAGCAGGCTTCTGGGAGCCCTGCCATGAGTGGCAATACATGTGGCTGAAGGATATCATGGAGGTACCGCTGGCCTATCATTGCGCTATGGATCAATATTAGAGGTGACCGTGTATCGTAAGCAATGGCACCCCATACCATCACACCAACTGTGGGAACGGTGTGTCGCTGTAAAGAGAAGGCAGAATTGAGGCGTTCACCACGGGACCTCCACACTCGAACGCGATTGTCATCACTGGTCAGATTGAATCTAGATTCGTTGCTGAAGACGGCCTGGTTACCTTCCGTTAAATTACAATCCTGTCGTGCGCGACACCACTCCAAATGGAGGAGTCAGTGAGTGGGTGTCACTGGCAGCACACGTAATGGGAGCCGCGATACCAGATGTCCTTCAGCCAGGCGCCTTGCGATGGATCGGGAAGACACAGCGGCCTGTAATGAAGCTGCTGCCTGTGTCTGGATAGCGGCCAATGAGGCAGTTGCCTGTACGCGTGCGTGTCGTATGATGTGATGGTCTTCTCGACGAGGATGTCCACATGTATCCTATTTGAGTGCGGATCACTGGATTCTTACTTTAACTCTGCCAAATCACATCAATGTCCAAACCATACAAAAGCAATGGCATTCGCAGACTACGCCGCATCGATCATCTTTGACAGAACCAGAGAACAACTCAAAGATAATATCAATTTTCCTTTCGCAGTTTTCATCCAGGTAACGCACAAAACTAACAATTCAGAGAAAAAGGTCAAATGATATTTTATAAACTTCGCCAAACCATACAAAGAAAACCAGTCTCCGAAATTAGAAGAAAGAGAATAAAGACTATAAACAAATTGAAATTTCTTGGAATTGCAATAGACAGAAAACTCAACAGAATACAGCATTTTCATGATATTAGAATAAAAACTTCTAAAATAGCCATCTCCAGGAGAAGAATGAAAGGGTTTGATTGGGTCCTAAATCCTTAAAAGCATTTAAAACTAATAGGAATAGAGTTTTTTTATGCGGACTAACTTGTGATCCGAATAACTTTAAATTCGTAACCTCTTCTTATCTTGAGCAGCCTGCAGATTCTTCTAAGATCAAAATTTACTTGAAAGAGTCTATAAATATCAGTACATACCCAAAAACATTTACAGATGGATAAAAAATAATTGAAAAAGGGGTATCAGCCTGCATTTTATATAAAGCTAAAAATCTAAAAATACCCTCGAAAGGACACCTGCGTTCTTCAAGCTGAAATTTGAGCAATAAAAAAGCAATAGCAATTGCAGTTAATAATAAATGTAGTCCTCTAATTCAGTCATATTCTCTTTCTTCGCTACATGCAATAGTAATCCTTTTCCAATAGCAAAAGTTTTTAATCTCCTCCAAGAAAATAGCCAAATTAAAATTTCGCTTGGTTGGCTGAAAGCACATGCAGGGAATGAAGGAAGCAAACACGCCAACTCCATTGTTAAAGATACAGCTGCTATCCCTGATTCTGAAGATATGAACTTGAAATAGCCTAAGTCGTACTTAAAAAAAGAAGTACACAAGAAAATAAATCAAATCTGGCGGAACGAATGGAATTATGTTCCCCAAGGCAGGGGAATGCATGAACTAATCAACGTAATGAATGGAAATAGATGTCTCAATAATCCCTTTTAAATAAATTCATATTTGGTTATGGACTCTTCCCCACTTATTATTACGAAAGAGATAATCTCTTTCTGAATCAACTGTGTTTGCAGCGAATGTCCAGAACATTATCTCTTCTCATGCTGATTAACACAAGCACATCACAGCGTTAGACTAACTACAAACGAACTCGAGTTTGGAAGATATGTATTAAATAATCCAAAATTTCATCACAAAATTAACAATATTGTAGAATACTTTTAGGAAGAAGTGAAGATATTTACGAGCAATAACTGTTGCGAAAAGGTTTTTATATTAGTATCAAAATTCTCTAAATACGAGTAAATAATTTCATGAAAATGTGTTGGAAAGGTTGCGTGGAACTCCTGTAGGTTGCTTCACTATATCAGCAGCATCACTGGACAGCACCTGTATCACTATAAAGTTCTGTGTTCCATATCCTTATTCCTCTTCTTCTGCTCCCCGAAATGTTCTCCATAGGAACTTCTTCCGGGACGGAAACTTAGCAAGATCCGATGATACCTAATATCTTTAGATAGATGCACAGGTGCTGGCTTTATTTCATCCAGTACTTGTCCCTCTGAATTGAGCGAATACAAACACATAAGTATTAAAAGAACACAAACTTACTGTACTCGAGAGTACTTTTCTCTTTATGAAGCCTTCAGCGTACAAAAATGGTAAATATACAAATAACGTAGTATCATTTGGCTTCTATAACAATATAATAATGGTAAGGCTTGGTCGACCGGGTACAGGTCTCTGAACAACTGTCTGAATTGTTTCCACATTCGCGAAACTACTAAACAAGTAACGCCAAAGAGAAGAGTGACATCTTTGATGGACTGTCTTGCTTCAATGAGCCTGACAGCACGCCCGTATTCATTATCTGCCATTCGTCTTCTGTCAGTTATAGAAGCACAAATATCATCACACATTATCTTTAAAGTTATTAACACTTCGCCTCGGCATTTAAATTAGGCTTTATTTTGAAGTCTCTGTAGAATTTCTCTGTTAGAACGGGCAGTTGCAGCCCAAATTTGAGATCCATATAACATTATAGGCCTTATATATAATAGCAATATTGAGTTCTTTAAGATGGGATAAACGCTCATGATAGCTTGTAGTGCCCCATCTTTGGTTTTTTGAAGATGCATTAGGAAGTTTAATTTACCATCAAGGATGATACCTAAATATCTCATATGATTTTCTTTTGTAACAATTTGGTTATTAAGGTGAGATGATCATTAAGAGGTTTTTCTTGTGGTTCTTCTGAATATGATATTAATGCTTTTCTGAGGAATTTGTTTTCATTTTCCACCTGGTGAACCAAGGCTGGATGAAATTAGCAGCGTCTTGCAATTTATTTTGTGTATGTTGTGGGGTTTATTGAGGTACAGGAAAGACCAGTATCATCAGCATACTGTGCTGTTTCAATATCAGGATAGTGAGGTAAATCATTAATATAGATTATATAGAGATAGGGTGCTAAATTTCCGCCTTGGAGGACGCCAGCACATACATAATGCAGAACCTTCAGAACTCGTTTTCAGTGACTGCCTAATCAGCGCATGTTCGGGCAATCAATCGAGATTGGCTGTTACATAACAATAAATTCTGCATCAGCAGCGATTTTCAACCTATCAAATTCACCTACGCTTTCAAAAACTGCTAATTCTCATTTCAGCTAAACTTCTGGAAATCGACGTATTTTGAAATATTAATTCTTTTTTCTTAAAGTCCTTGATTTACTAAATTAAGTCATACATTTTATTACGCAGTCTATATATTCTGTGACTTAAATGGCATATTCTATTATGATAAATTAAATTATTACTATGCAGACCACTATTCTTGAATCAGTGAATTATTTCAATAGACAAAACTTTAAATTGTGAATCTTTGATTACATACCTTACAGTTTTACTAATTATAATGCACAGCACGGATCACTGTGAAGTACATCAGCACAGTCTTCATATTCGTAATAGCTGTCTTTAGTTTTCCTTTCTTTTATTTTCTTTAGTCTAAAACTATGACGCACTTACACCTTTCGATTAAATAATAATACCCTTATACAAGTATTACTTATGCAAGTACTTGTATTACATTTCAATCAATTTACTGCACCGTCGTCAAAATTTAATAAATGTGATAAGATTTTTATGTTGTTGTTGTTGCCAGAGACAGCGTCATCGCTTTTCCCTCTTCCATTCTTTTTCGTTTTATTACACTTTCATTGCTAATCCTCTGTTACAGAGAAAAAGGGGGTCTTTAGCACTTAAAAATATATAATTCTTCCTCCCTCCAAGAATAAAAAAACAGTTTCGACTAGTAAACTTTAGTGTTTATGAAAACGCATCACATCTGTCACAGTGTATAGAAAAGAGGATATATTTTTCAAAAATAAAACGTTCCACTTCAGGAAGCGAATACATTTTTAGGGTAAAATTTCGTAAACGTACCCGATCCTCCATAGTTTCTTAGAGTATTTTTTGTAGGGCATGTTCCAGTCCTCCTCAAAGAGATCTATATTTTTTAGTAAAATAACCTTATTTCTAAATAAGAAATTTTAATTTTTTTCATATTTCAAATTAAAGTGATAAAAAATTTCACTTTCAGGTTTTAAACGTTCCTTCTTAAATAAAATTTAGCCCTGTTTATGTTTTAATTAAAAGGGAAATGTTTCATGAAACCCTACTTTCACACTTTTGTTTTCTTTCCATTTAAGATCCTTTGAATTCTAAAATTTTTTTGGTTGAGGAACATGGTGTTGTTCTCCCTTGAAATGAAATTTCAGACTTATAAATGCTGAGTACGTTGAGTTCCATTTACAAACTTCTTATTAGGCAATAAACATTTCTACGTTCTGCAATTTACCGCTTTCCGTATGATCATATAATTGGATCTCCCATTGTTTTATTTTATCATTTACTGCACTGAGGAAGAACATTTTCTGATATGTGTGAAAATGTACTCCTGCATAACCTCCTCCTTCTGAAAAACAGGAAGTGTCTTCTAAGATCTGATTATTACAGCTCGCACTGCGAACATGCCTTAAGTATTGCATTTGACATTGATTATAGCTATCTAAGCTTTATACTTTTGTGCGGTGACGTCATCTTTCCACGAAGACGCACAATCATATCTAACATACGGTTTACAACTCCTGAGAGGAAGTGCTTGCAGTTCTTTTGTTTTGAAATAACTAGGAACGTATTCACCACTTTCTTTATCATCAGTAGTAATCCACGAATATAAAGTTTGATTATAATTAAATATCATGGAATGAAACACATTCCCCAAAATCTCAGCTGTGCTTTACAAAATGAGAATTCAGAAATTTAGCGTTTCATAAGTTTCATTTTCATTGCATAAAAAACAAAAATAGTTTTTGTAAGTAATTCTCGTTCAAAGATTTGTCACTGGGACCGCCACCAGCGGTTCGTAGTCATTTAAGAAATAGTTTTCGGTTGAACTTGTAATCCCGCCGGAACGATGAAGACAGCAGCTTGGCCCAGCTCCGAAATTTTTATGTGTGTTTTCCGGAAAAAAGCCTTAATTAATTTTAAAAAATTTTTTAAATTTTCTCCGAAGTATCTCGCCCTCAAATGTGACAGTTTTTCTGTGCAAAAGAGGTCTCATCTTCCTCGCTCTTCATTCTTCTGCAATCCGAAGGAAAACAGAAGCTTTTAGATAAGTAGCCTTATTTTCTCTAAGCTAAATCAAATATATATTATTGAAGTGTCTTCAAATTAATTTATTTATTATGGTTGTAGGCCTCTGACATTAAATAATAGTTAGAAATTGCTTTATATCATGTCCTTATCAGTAGACGCCGTCTATTAGCACTCCCCATCTGGGCCCCTTTGAGGAATTTCTCGAGAAGGGGAAAGGGGATCTTGGGCATCGATGAATGTAAAAGGTTGCAGTTTTACTGTTTTCGATTGCAATTTTTTCTTTCAGTTCGCAAATAAAGAAAATAAGAAGATCAATATATATTTCCTTGAATACATCTCTTCGAGTTATTAGCACATACTAATAAAGTGTGCCTCAACTTGTTAGACTAGTACAAATATATAGTAAACTATGATGGTCAAATTATTAAATAAATATAATGATTAAAAAAATAATTAACCCAAAAAAATTCTGATATTTATGTATATAATTTTGCTGATATGCTCTCGCACTATGTATGGTTTTATGATCTAGTCTGATGTTGTTTGCAAAAAAAAAGTATAAATATACTTGGATACCGCAATACTATATGTTACCTTACTTAATATATACTTTTGTTTGGACACAATCGTATTTTGGACATTTTCTTACTTCCTTTCCTTTTCTTTCTATAGGCCCTTTTTATTCTTTTTTCCCTCTCCATTACTTTTGGGCCATTTATTTTTTAATTTTATTTTGTCCCATATTTTTTTCCTGGCCTTTAGAACTCGTATAAATATGCGAAGTTCCTTTTTCCTCTCCTCTGAAATACGAAATTGCCCATTTTCTATATACCTTTCCTTCGCACCCTAGCTTGATTTTTCGCCCATCGGTGCAGAAAGACTTAGCGGGTGCAAAACAAGACACCTGTCTTCTTTGTCTGTCTGTCTAATAGTTTTCGGTTTCATTCTCTCCTGACCATTCAGGACTGCTGTTATAAACAATTTCACTTGTCTCATATCAGAGAAAGCCCACAAACCTTTTTCAGACTTTGGATGAAATTCTACGGATTGCGAATTTTTTCAAAGGGGCACATGGCTTCTTTAGGAGGAAACACATTTTTTAAATCTGGAAGGCGCATCAACCGTTTTATATCGAAAGCAATGGGTGAAGCAAAGCGAATATGACTATAGACGCCCTCTGTTGGGGAAAATAAGTATGAAGCGTGAAAAAACTAAGATATTAGAATTCTGAATTGGGAAGGAATAGACTGGAGTTAATATCATAACGTAAGCAATATAAATTTTGTAAAAGTGAACAGCTTCAAGAAAATCTAATGAAAAAACTTTATGGATAATTTTCGCAAAACCAAAGCCAAAATTAGGATCAGGTCTGCAACTATGTTTAGCCAACGAATATTTGTCTCTTTCTTGAGAATAAGACGTGTATTTCTTTGTATTTCTTTCCGCCCATTGTCAACGCTATATTGTAAAAATGGTTGGCACTCCTATTTTGCAAAACGTTTGTCGCTCCAGAAGAAGAAGGATCTGTGTTTGACCACCATAGAAATTATTACAAGTTTTATTCAAAATCTATCCCTAATTATTGGTACATTTTTGTCTAATTTAAAATTTTACAACGGCGGCCTTTTCTTCCATTTGAAAAATAGATTAATTTTATAAGTACGTTCGTAATTATTAGTTGATTACAACTGCAATGATTTCGAATATTTCTAACATATAATTTTTTTGTAAAAACTGACTCACTTGTTCTTAATTTCAGTTTTCGAATTTGTTCTGCTTTATTCTTATCATGGCATTTTTGTATCATTTAGTAAAGTTTTACTAATGACGGAAAACGCAATTTATTTTTCAATGTGTTAATAACCTTATTTCCCCTGATACATGTTAATGTAAAATTTTATGAGGAAAAATACAAATAAAAGATTAAAGATTAATCGAGTTTTCACGATTTAATTTTTTATCGAATAGTTTTCTCAATGATTTTACTGGCATTGGATAGCATTGGATTGTATCCAGTAAATAGCTTTTGTTACAATAAGTAATGTTAAAAGTATTCAAGAAAGTACAAAAGTGCATCTCATTCTATGTGTTATTCGGTTAAAATGTTTAGTGCAATACTCTCATCTTGATTTTGAAAGCTGTCTGCCTTGTGTCAGCTCGGTTTTACTTTCCATTTTCATTTGCATTCATATGTATTTTTAACTTCACTTTTTTAAGTGGGAGATGCCACATCTTTTTTTTTATATATATATTTTCCATACAATCACTTTTTTTAGTTAGCTAATCGATCAGGAAAAAGCCCACAATGCTTATATTTCTAGGGGATGAGAAAATTTTATGTGGTGTTTTCTAAGCAACCTGATTTTGATTTGTTTTACAATGAAGAAAAATGTTTTATACAACCATCTTGTCCCATGAGCCGAAATCTTAAACAAACTACCAGTATATCACTATCACTTTTGCTCTTCTTGACATCTTAATGATCATTACTTCTTTCCATTGCTTGGTTATTTCTTCAAATATTTAATGACCGTTGTGGACTGTGGAGTTTACAAAAGGCTGAAATTGTTAGGTTGCAATCGTTTTTTGTAGCAACGGAACAAAGAGACTGTGAATCTTACGCATCTACCGCAAATCAATTTCCCATTTGACTATAAACTCTCAATTTTAATACATCTACGAAAATTTAGAAGCCATTTCTAAATTTAAAAAGTTTCTTTCCCTGTTCCGAAGAAAACTATAGCAAATCAATAGCTATTTTTACATCTGATAAAATAACATTTTCAGAAAGATTCAGTACATTTCTTATTATTGCTTTTATTTTCGAATTTAAAAAAAAAGTATGAAAGTTTTTCTGAGGTAATATAAACTTTCCAAGCAATGCTGTGTCAATTATTTTCAATTTTACAAACAACTGAGCTTAATTAGACACTATCCTACCTTTTCTTTCATTTTAGTCACATATATTCGTTAACAACGGAAAATTATGCAAATTAGATCCCGCGAAAGAGAATTTAAAAGCTAATTATGTTAATTGTAACTTACGTCTTGTGGTGTAAACGTTGCCATTCTGTTTAGAAACTGATAACTTTTCTCAGAGGTTGTAATGATTTCTGTTTGTTGCTCGAGGTTGATAAATACCCGCCCTTTATACTGACTAGCTGAGGGAACATAAAGTTTGCTTTTTGAGAGAAATCAATTTTGGTAATTGCGATAGTCCAAGTTAAATGGACTAAGTGTTAAACATTATTATTAAAACTTTAACGTTTTAAATCGTTAAAGTTTTAATAATAATGTTTAGTACTTAGTCCACTTAACTTTAACATTTAAGTGCAATGTATAACTGAAAATTTTAACGTTTTCAGTTATATATTGCTTTTTTAACTGTAATTCTTTTAATTGAATTATATAGATAAGGGTTTGCTGAATTTTAAATATGTGTTTGTGGGCAAGTTAATTTTCATCAAGGAGATAATTCATGAGAGTGAAGAAATAACTTTATGAGGAGTACCGTTAGACTTTGCAAGAATAGATTAAATAGCAGAGTTATAAATTTATCTCATACATGTTCGTCCTCAAAATATAAAAATGACAAATTCTTTTTTCTATCAGAATCTAATTCAGGAATTATTTAATACTTTCAAAGGTTAAAAATAACCTACAGGAGAAATTTCAGTAAGTGCAAATACTGGGAAAAACAATTAAAACGTGATACATATTGATCGCAGATATCTTTGGAATGGCGGTTTGAAAAGTCATTGTTTTAACATTCCGTTTACTTTACTAACAGTTTAGTTTTATCTCCCGACGTTTTAAAAATAGGCCTTTTTTTATCAGTTAGTTTTTACGCTGATAAGAGAAAGAATGTGAATGAAGAATTTCAAAATGGTTTTCTCTTCCCCCGTATCTTGTTTCCCGATCATTTCAATGAGCACTACTAATGCAGGTCTTTAATAAAAATTTATTGACCCTCGCCGAAAGAATTTTGAATAGCTAAGCGAATTTCATTTTCCTTCATTAAGAAAATATTTCTGAAATATGCAAATGAAACCGTAGTCTGGAAATACAAACAAATGTTCAAAAAATTAGGTACGTCGTAAACCGCGTTATACGTGGTTGTTAATCTATTTTATTATTTGCTATAACAAAATACAGATCTCTTACAAAAAGGTTTCGTTTTTCATATTTCGTCATAAGCAGCATGGAGACGTTAGCAGAATTTTTAAAGAATATATCACATTTCCTTCACAGTCTTGAATTGCATGATGTGTTTTATAAACTAACTCACACAAGCTGGCGTTTCTGGTATAGTATTTGTACGTTCAAAATGCTTTAGCGTAAGTTGTAGAAAAAACTCATTATTGACGTATAAATGTACCTGCCTCTCCAGTTCACCTACTGGATTGTATAGGCGTCTCCCTAAGACAACTGTCGGTTGAGCAGGACGACATCAGCGATTTACTTGTGCGGCAAGGTCTCTTGGACAAAATAGCAGCAAAACAATTTACTTTTCACAATAATGATTAGAAGACATTTTGATTTTTGAAATAAAATAAGCGACAAAAATCTTAATACGAGAAATAAATCTTACGAGAAATCTCTGGCTTCGGAGTGATTACTAATGCATATCGGTATAATTGTTTGTATTCCCAAAGTGCCTTAGTATAAAAAATACAATAAAATGAAATTTAGTTCGAATGATGAAAAAATCTTCGTAGATGGCGATAGGTGATAACTTTCAGCAAATTTCTTACAAAAATATTAAGGAAAGAAATCTTACTTATTGTAACTAAATACCGATTGTCTGTTATAATGTGTTACGTATACAATTCAGTAGGAATTAAAGGATTAATTATATTATTAACTTGTTCCAGGTGAAAATTTATTTATTTTCAAGGGTTGATTATATTATTATCTTGTGCTCAGATAAGATACATTAGGTCTACCATAAAGCTCTATCCAACAAAGTTATTCCATGTTTCAGCATCTATGCACGTGTCCATTTCATACTTATATAGCTGTCTTTCTTTATCGCTGCATTTATGCGCATGGTACTCTTTTAAGTTAACTGAAACAAAAATGCCTCATATCATTATTGAGTTGCATCGTATAAACATGGTTACCGATAAAGTTTATTTACGACACTGCATTTTGTTCAAATTCCAACTGGGAAGAAATGTTAAAGTATTAAACGTGCCAAAATTTAAAGAAGTTTTTATTGGAAATGCAGTTTAGAGAAGAACATACAGAATATGTTTCAAAAAATTTGAAGTAGATGATTTCGATCTTAAACCAAACTCTAGGCAGCCAATATTGTCAACAATATTGATAACAATATTGCCAAGATCATGATAGAGCAAGGTCCTTTTTTGACAACATCGCAGATTGTTGAAAAACTTAACTCAGCTCAACTAACCATTTCGGACCATATTCGGAAAATGAGAGTGGTCTATATATATTTCAAACGGGTGTCTCATGAGTTTAATAAGGAAACCTTACATAATCCAGTCGTCATATGCACATCTCTGCTTCCTCGGAACAAAAACGAATCGTTTTTGGACCGGTTGATAATTGGCGAGGAAAAGTGGATTACTTATGGAATTCTCGTTAGGAAAAGAGCCTGCGGTGAGCCCGGACAACCTGCTCCTTCCACCTCTAAATAGGCTTGAGTCTTAATAAAAGAATGCTGTATTAATGGTGAGATGTTCCAGAACCAACGTAAAGGGAAGCTCAGTTGGGAAGGATACTCTCAGAAAATGGGCTATTTAAAGAAAGCAATCTAAGAAAATAGGCAGGAGATATGAATCAGAAGGCACATCATACAGCATCATGATAATGCCAGATCACATGCTACTTTGGCAACTCGTCAGAAAATTGTTGACCTAAGCTGATAAATTCTGCCGCATCCGCCATAGTCCCCAGAGCAAGTACCCTCCGATTATCATTTGTTTATGTCACCGCAAAATTTTTTGAAGGGAAAAAAATCAAAACTAAAGCAGATGTCAGCGCCTCTAAGGACAAGACGTTCTTCAAAAGTGGTATTTACAAATTGCCATCATGCTGGCAAGTGGTCATAAACAACGAAAGAAATTATATTGTACGATAAATACTTTAAAAAGTATGAAAAATGTATTAGTTTCTTTCGCTTCCTAAGCAGACAGAATTTTCCGCTAAATCTTTTCAAGCATATTCTTCAAGCTTTAAATTTAAAAAGAAAATCTCGTGGTCTGTAATTGTTTTAACATATTTCTTTCCTTGCATGTTTATGCTGGGTTGTGATTCAGTTGAAATGTAAACACACAATAATATTTTAGGGGTTTCATCCTCAGTTTTGTTTCCTGAATCCTGAAAGTGGTGGTTAATTTGGCAGTGAAATTAAAGATTGAGAAAAGAGTAAGTAACAACAAATTCAGAATATGTTATCTGATATTTAATTAAGACACATTACAATACACTTAAACAAAATACCATAAATTTAATTTCTTTAAAATAAGCCTCCTGTTTCTTTCGAACGCAAAGTAGCTGCTTCAACGGCGGAGATGAGTGCTGCTCTGAAACCATTCTTTTCTAGTTCGTGTACAGCTTGTATGGAAGTGCCTGCCGGTGAACAGACGTCATCTTTCAGAGAACCCGGATGAAATTCTGTTTCAAGAACCATTTTAGCTGCACCCTATAGAAATTTACAAGTTACAAGAATTCAGGATTATTCGTTCAAAACTAATATTTAAAAAATGTTTTAATATTGCTAGCAGTTCTGTCTTTCAAGCTTCATAATGCGCTTTATTTATGAAGATAGTCGACACTCATTATTTAGGAAAGAGTTGATACTTCTTATAACAGAAAGGCTGTCGCCCAACTAGTATAGTGATTAGCGTCGCTGACTGCGGTGTCGAAGGGCCCGGTTTCGAATCCCGGAGAAGTCATGGATGTTTATGAATGCATAGTGTCGGTGCGGCATGACGGCACTCTAAATATGCGGCGAGTCGAATGTCCTTTCGTGTGGTTTTGTGGAAGGGGAGAGGAGTGGGGCCCTCGGACCTGTCTCTCCGAGTGCTCTCCATCAATATTGGGGGCGAAACTGAGCTAAATCGCACTGTACTGTTGTCAACGACGGGCGTATCCTGCTCTCTTGCCACGAAGAATTTCGTGGGTTTGTCCTGATGTTAATGTAAAGACATGTGAGCGTAAGTAACAGCAACAACAGAAAGGCTCATTACAGCGACTCTTCCACTACAGCGAGAGAAAGGTCCGCAACCGACAAAGATATTGTATTCTCACTGCAGCAACCATGCATTATGAAAACCTTTTTAGGACGTGCGAGATTATTATGACGAATGCCAACTGGATTGTAACTTTCTCTTTATTATGAAAGGAAAATAGTATGGAATAAAGAATTTTTGATAAGATTATTTCTGAATTACTTGAAACTGAAATAAACGCGCATTTTTATCTATATCTCACACTCAGGTAATATACGA
Organism: Stegodyphus mimosarum; assembly: GCA_000611955.2. Taxonomy (NCBI): domain Eukaryota; kingdom Metazoa; phylum Arthropoda; class Arachnida; order Araneae; family Eresidae; genus Stegodyphus; species Stegodyphus mimosarum. The sequence goes on from KK115719.1 coordinate 286,966, forward strand.
CTGACAAATCTATAAACCATAAAAATGATCCTAGTACATTAGCTTTTCAGGAGAAACTCTGATATTTGAAGCAAACCTAAATCAGTAGAGGTCTTTGAAGAAACTAAACTATGAAAATAACCATATTATCTGAAGAAGCAAAGTGAGATACAGTATGAATTGAATATGACTTCAGTGTTTAACTAACAAGAAGAGACTAAAGTTAAGCGATCTGTGAAACAATTGGAACTCGCAATCATCTCTTGCTATAACAATTGCAATTCCTTTTCGCACAGTATGACCTACCCACAGTAAGTTTTTACCGACTCAGGATAGTTTCGAAGAATGTAAATTCTGTTTCAATGCTACTGTAGTCTACTCTTCTAAGTACTATTTATCTTTACACTTCCACTGCATACAAACTTGAGTATTTATAAACATACACTTCAATAAGAATCAAAATCTAATTTTTCGTATGTCTTACCAACATATGCAGTCATAGTAACTTTAAAGCCAAGAATTTTAATTTTAGAGAAACGCAATTAAGTTTTAAGAATTGTAAAAAAATTACTTTACATTTAGGTAATGCAAATTTTAAAAAATACAAGTAATAAATTAAATAACATATAGAGGTAAAGTTGTATGAAATAAGAAAAAATATTTTTATTGTCAGATGGTGAAACATACATAACCTGTAAAGATTATTTCTTTGCATCTTCTGCATAAATTTCGGTGCATATATTAAAATAATGGTATTCGAAAACAAAAATAGAAAAATCTGAAATGTTTCAGATTGTAAATTACGTCCAAAGGTGCGTTTTGTTAACGTTTTGTGTGTTACCTTTATTTATTAAATATCATGTTCTTCACACTTAAACCATAAAATTCCATTCAACAACAATATCGCAAAATAATTTTAAAATGATCATATCTTTAGAATTTCCGATACACAGTTCCGCGCGCTGGAGATAAAAAGGCTTTTCTTTCCCAGTAGAGTGTTGTCATTACTCGCTTTTAAAGCGTTGAGTTTGTTAATCAAAAATTCGTTAAAGTTTTACAGAACATAAAATAGATAAAAAAACAAATTCCAAATTCCAAATTGGCCTTCCAGATGCCCATATTCGGGTGAAAATGTACGTTATTGAAAACTGAATGGCTCTAGGTACCGTTGTTTTATTACAATGCGAGAAACATACATATACTGGCCAGTGTCATAGCGCCATTTGGCAGTATAACACGGTTATACTACCCTGGATAATATCTCTCAATACATCTTTTCTATAGATAGTGCGTTAATGCTTGTGCAAAATTTAAGTATTCCAAGTTTCCCGCACGGGATATGACTTTTCTAGGCATCTTTGAACAGAGAATTACTTTCACAGTACCTAAAATTTTATTACGAACGAATTTTTTTCACTGTTACATTGCCTTGTGGTTCAAAAAAGTACTTACCAAAAGTGTTTGTGCTGCTAGTTTGAGAGCAAGGTCTCTTCGAATTCCCATCTTCACACCACCATCAGCAAGTGCTTCTATTGCCATGTACATCTAAATAAAAAAATAAAATAGTCAGATTTGTGATTAAAATGATAATAAAATCTCACATACAGACTTTATCATGCAGTTTGCTGCAGCATTTCCTAAAAATTTTAATGTGTTTTCTGACAAAAGTGCTGGCTTCAAAAACAATAATAGCTTACATGAGACGAACTATAAAAATAAAAACTAATTACTAAAATACAGTATTCGTTTAAAGCGACATTTTTATATCTAAAACATGTGTAATCTAAATCAAGAACTGCTTTTGGAAAATTCAGCTAAGTTCATATAAAAATTCTTCAATAGATACAATAGTATATATCTAATTAATGAAAGCATAAGTGTAGATAATAATATTTTTAAGTTAAAAATTTACAACATGAATTCGTAACTATTGTTTTCATAGAACAATACAACCAATCAAAAATTACGAAACGCAGATAATCGAAATACAGCTTTTCTGTTTTCAAATAGTTTTTTTCTTCATAATAAACTAGTTTATTTTTCTATTAAGGAAAATACGATGTATTCAGAAAAATTCCAAAAATGTGATTTCCGTTTTGTCGTGAATTAGAACTTTTGTTACTGTAAAAGTACTTTCTGGAATAATAGGATTAATTAAATTATATTTTCAAAATCTTACTGTCTCCTCTTGTTTTAGATATTTTCATTTTATTACTTAATATGTTTAAGTTTACAAAAATACAGTGTAGAATAATTTTCTACCTCTACCAGGCATGAAATTGTTTTCATAAATTTCTCTAGCTTATTTTGAGAAAGTTTGCAATTGAAAATATATGTCTGAAATAAATAGTTAAAGAATAATTTCAACAGCCAGCAGTTTCGAATACCTTGCATAGCGACGAGTAGTTATTATATTGTACATAATTATACTCGTAGAGACATTAGGTGTTTTCGGAAGCAGGAGTGATGAAAAATGAGCAACGCCTTCGCCGGGAATCGGACCACAGACCTCTCGGTTACGCATCGAGCGTGCTGACCACTACATCACGAAGGCATGCGAAGAAGGCGGGAGAAATACCTTATATACTGCATGCGGCCAATTAAAGCTATCATTATTTTTAATTATTATAATATTATGAGGTATTTCTCCCGCCTTCTTAACATGCCTGCATGGTGTCATGGTCAACACTCGGCGCTTGGTTCGGATCCTTGGTTCGAGTCTCGGCGAGAATTTGCTCATTTTTCAAGTCATCCAGCATAAAAAAACCAAATGACTCTACAGTGGCGCCCGTACTAAAAAAGGTGGTGGATGATGATTCTTCACCACCGGGATTTGGCGAGTGGGTCTCCTAATCCCCAGTCGCCCTTTCAAAGGGGGAGTCTATAAGCTAGTTCTCCGGCTTTCTTAGCATGCACATAATGGTCAGCACACTCGGCGCGTATTCGAGAGGTTCGGGGTTCGAGTCCTGGTAAGGGCACTGCTCATTTTTCACATTTCTCAGCATCAAAAATCCTAATGTATCTACAATATCAATAAACTGTTATAGTATCAATATATAGTATGTATAGTTTAACTATTATAGTATTAATAAACGTTATAATGAATGTAACTTACCTGTGTAATTATTTGCCTAAATTTCAGTGAATTAGTTAGGTTAAAATACATAAAGAAACTACTGATAAATACAGTATTGATTAAAATTCTGCCATTACACTGAAAGTATTAGCAATAGAAATAAAAGAAAAGCGTGGACTCAATAAAAGTAAAATAGTATTGGTGAATGACTATGTGGTATTTGTATTTAATCTTTCCTAATGAAATGTTATTTAATTTACTTGTTTCCTTTCTGTCTCTTTTCCCTCGAAGTTCGTTTATTCCAGAATTTACGCATATTTGTGTCACAAGCAGTTTTATTATAGAGACTTATGCATAGGAGGGTGAGAGATTGGCCTGTGGTCCGCTATCTTGCCGATTACAACAACGTCTTTTGGCGAAACTAATGATAGTCTTGCTGTGAATACTGTAGAGTGAGGTTAGATCCTTCTTTAGCAACTATGTGTTTGAATTTTTGTTGAGGTCTACCTAAGCTTTAGTTAAATTAGGTCAAAATTGTTGAATTTATACTCACTGCAAAAGGACGCTTTTAAACCAGTTCCAAGCTGGAGCTAGATTATAAAGTTACTTATGTGGCCTCCGAAGGGGCCTTAATAAGCCAGATAAGAAATTTAAGCTTATGACGGCATGTGACTTGACAAGCTAACAGCTGGAATTCCAAGAACGGTCAAGAAAGTGATGTAAAACTATTGTCTCCTGTATTGCATATGTGATAATCAAATTGAAAGCAACGAGAAACAACAATCAGGCCGCGAGCAACAGTCGAAGCTAGGTTTCGAAGCAGTAAGAAACAAATGGTCTGATCGAAGCTAGGTTTCGAAGCAGTAAGAAACAAATGGTCAGTTTGTAAGAAACAAATGGTCTGATTAAATTATCTTTACTGGTGATTTGGTAACTAGGAATTTTTGAAAAGTCCGCAGCATCACAGCTTAATTTTGAAGAAACGCTTATTTAGTAATGTGGTCTGCTGTAGGGTCGATTTTCAAGTCATCATGGATCAGTTTGTTTCTAATCTGGTAATGAATATTTAGAATTCTTCTCAAAATCGTATTCTGTACTACCTGAAGTTTGTAGAAGTCTGCCTTAGAGGTAGATGCTCAGGCAGCAGATGTGTAGCAAAAAAGTGGCTGTATAATAGATTCAAACTGGATGGTAATTTTATGTTTGTGCATTTTAATTTATTCACTCACAAGTGGTGAGATAGAATAAACTTGAAGTGTTTTTAATTTTGGATCTGTTTATTCCCTAGTTTCATAGTCTGATGATGATGACTCCCCTAATAGTACGTAAGTAATATCTTATTGTTATTGTACTGTACCTTATTGTTGCTATCTTGTAAGTAAAATATTTGAAATCCACTGTAGGTGTTACAAATTATTAATTTGCAGCTCAAACTATCGTTGCATTAATAAGTCGGAATAAATCAATTCAAATAATTTCAATTGATCTTTATTGGAAAATTCTACAAAATGAAATTCACTTACATAAGCAGGTCCACTTCCACTCAGCCCAGTGACAGCATCTAATAAATTCTCTTCAATTTGGTCACAGATACCGACGCTAGAGAAAATGCGATGAGCTGTTATGGCGTCGTCTTCCAAGGTGGAACTTCCGCAAGAAAACACAGATGCTCCCTCTTTGACCAGTGCAGGTGTATTGGGCATCACTCTGATCACACGACTTTTCGGAGGAAGGGCCTATAAAATGTATTTAATAATAAAATTTTATCTCAGACAAATATTTGCTATAAACAATGCATTTTCAAAATTGATAAGACAGTATATCTATCAATTAATAACTATACTCATATTATCATAATGAGCAGTCAACCCTCAAAAGTACGTTAAGATCTCCTATACATCGCTAATGCATATCGACAGCCTATTAAAAACCTGTGAGGATTCGGTAGAAATGTGCACTAACTACCGCTATCGAAATAAATAAATAACGATAGCTGAATGATTATTGGTAACTACTGATTCGATCATTTCGTTTATGAGATTTCTGGCGAGTTTTACTTGCAACAATGAGTAATGAAGTGAAGAAATGGGATACAAATCACCAATATTGAAACGAAAAATAAAAAAATTATCAACTAAAGACCGTCGATGTTTTCAACGTGAAGCCAAACTAGCAAGCTTCGTTGGAAACCATAACCATGGACATTAGATCCACAGCTGAAACTAATACGAGTATTCGTCCATTCTTTCACAGGTATTTGTACTCGTGAGCTGCAGCACATAAGCCACTTATAACTAATCTGATTACTAGCTGCCGATTACAGTAATGTAAAAACACATTCGCGAGAGAACATTAGAATATCGTAAGAGCACCATTTGGAGTGAGGAATCACGTTACTGTTTGGCATTCCGATAGGTATATATTGACCTCGGAAATGGGAAAAAAACTTTACTTAACAGAATGCATTATTCCCGTTATGCAGTTTGGCAGAGCAAGAATTACGGTGCGAGCCATTTGCGGGGATGTGGAGTGGCTTGTCTTGATGTCATGTGGTTTGAGCCTCGAACCCTGAATGTTGAAGTGTGTGAAGTAGTACTGAACAATTCTCTGCAACCATCGTGTGGGAACAATTTAGAAATTACCTTGAACTTACAGAGTCATTAAGTTATTTTGAAGCAGGAGTACATAAAAAATGAGCAATGCCTTCGTCGGGACTCGAGCCTGGATCTCTCCATACGGGCTGAGTGTGCTAACCGTTATACCACGATAGCATGCAGAAAGGAGGGAGAAAATACCTTACAAACTCTTTAGCATGATAAATGTCCTGTTTATTTATTTGTTTTTCTAAGCCATTTGATAATGCCCCTAAGCAAAAGCATAACCAAATGGGTATAAAAGAATTTGACTGGCCTGCCGAAAGCCACGATCTCAACATGATCTAACATCTCTGAAATGAGTAACAAAGCAGGTTGAAATAAAACAGCTACAGAACTCTTCATCATGTTGCAGGGAAAACATGCCTGCAGACATACGTCAAAATTTAGTGGAATGTCTTTTTCAAAGTGTAGAATTTGTGATGGTAGCAAAAGGTGGCCCTAAGTTACGAGCTTCAGTTAAGCAATTCTTACAGATATCTGGTTATAAATGGCAACACAGTATATGTGACTCCTGTCATCTTAGGAAAACATGTTAATATATAAGACTTCCGAGCCAGCACATTCACTATAATCGGAGATTCACTTCATGAACGCATCACTGTCATGCGCCCTTTGGGCCCAATTTCACGCAGCCGGAAAACGTCGCACCAACTGTGCGATATCTGCTGCATAAAGTAGGACTTGGAACATTCAACATAAACAATAGAATTTTTCTTCGCTGTCAATTAAAAAACAGATGATAGTATTAGGAAGTTCAATTAAGTTTTTTTTTATTTATTATATAAAAATCTCGGTAATAGACTTATCTCGCTGTAATAAAATAATAAAAAAATGTGTGTAACATTTTATACTTACCTGCTCGATATGCTTTGTGGTGATACCCATAGCCACTGAAATAACCAGATGTTGCGGTGTAATGAACTGGGATATTTCTTTTAACACTTTTGGTATGACCGGAGGCTTCACAGCAAGAATTAGCACTCTGGAATCGTCTGCAACGTGTTCGTTATCCGAAGTGGTTCGGCAACCTAATTTCTATGGTAAATAATTTAAAATGTAAAATTGTATTTACATGTTATACAGCAGCTTTTGGTATTATGTTACTTAAATGTAATAAAATATGTAAAACACCTTAATATTATATGATTTTAATAAAATATATTAAAATGTTAAAAAAAATATTCTTTAGTTACTCTTTAGCTACTCGATTAAAATAATCACCCACTAACAATGATGGATTTAAAAGCAGTTCTTTCAAAGATAAATTTAGCTTAACTAAATGTAATCACTTTCATATATCAACATCTAGAGGGGAAGGGCAGGAGCTATCGTTTTTATAGCTCTCTAAAATTCTGCTATGTCCTAATGCGTTTTTATGGATATGCTACTATTGTGCTTTTCATAATATATATATATATACACTGGTGTGCAAAAATTAAGGACGAGACGGTTTTTTCAATATAACTTTGCACAAAAGATTTCCAAATCAACACATTTAATACCGTAAGATCCCCAATACGTAAGGACATGAGTAATGTAAGCAACACTTACTAAAAGAGAAATCAGAGGGATAAAAAGAAGCTTTATTGAAAAAGTAGCATGGAGCGCAATGCGACTGAAGGCCGAAACATCCCTGTGATGGGTGTCCAGTAAGAAACATCCGGTCTTTAATAGGGGATATGATCTCCCCTGACTGCTAGGCAGGTTTCACATCATTTGTGCATGCTGGATATGTGGTTGTTAATGAGCTGTTGAGACGCTGCTGCTCGTTCCTCTTGTAGCACCAATCGCAGTTTCGGAATCGTTACTGGCGATACGTTACGTGCTGCCACTGGTCTCCCTAGTAAGTTCCGTACATGCTTGACGGGATTTAGATCCAGAGACCTTGCCGACCAATCCATGTGTTCAA
>KK115719.1:295431-342196 GCA_000611955.2 Stegodyphus mimosarum
AGGCGTTAGAGGTACACACCGTACAGGGCGTCGTGCAAAGAGACCACCACCGTGCAGTCTTCTGGCTACGGTAAAACGCGATATCGGTCGTCCAGTCGCCTGTGTCGTGTGTCTAGCGATTTCTCCCGCTATCTGCCGCCCGTTTCTTCTGGCCTGTAAGGCAATATAATGGTCATCTGCGGGTGTGGTTCCTCGTTGACGACCATTACTAAAACCCCGGATAGCTGTTCCTGTAGTTTGAAATTGTCTCCAAAGTCGTGAAACGATGCTGTGAGCAATTCCGAACTATGCAGCCACACTTGTCACACTGCGGCCTTCCTCCAACTTCCCAATGATTCGACCTCGGGTAAAAGCCTCCAGATGTCGTCTAACAGATTGATTATTCGCCATTTCTCTCTGAGGCAGCAACTCGGTGTGATTTTAACTGCTATACGGCGTGCAATCTCTTTGCCAGAAATACTGATCTTACACCGATAACATGCTTTATACTACTCAGACACTCCCCCATTACGTCTACCTGCATATCTGCGCATGTGCTACCGTACATCACCTTAATTAATCTCCTGATTGGTCTTTCTGTCCGCTCTGCCTCTTCGTTCAGCTGATATGCTAATTTTTCGACTTCGTCATTAATTTTTGCCCACCAGTGTATATATATATATAATCTGAAAGGTTTCAGATTTTAAATTACGTCCAAAGGGTGTTTTTTAGCGTTTTATGTGTTGCCTTTATGTTTTTCTCACTTAAACCATAAAATTCAGTTCAACAGCAATATCGCAAAATAATTTTAAAATGAGTATATCTTTAGAATTTCCGCTACACAGTTCTGCGCCCTTTAGATAAAAAAGTTTTTTTCCCGTATAGTGTTGCCATTGCTCGCTTTTAAATCGTTTGAGTTTGTTCATCAAAAATTAGTTAAAATTTTACATAATATGAAATAGATAATAAAACAAATTCCAAATTTGGGCTTCCAGATGCGCGTATTCGGGTGGAAACATACGTTATTTAAAACTGGATGGCTCTAGGTACCATTGTTTTAACACATTTGCAGAAATATACATACATTTATGCAGATTCTTCATCACTTAATTTCTTTAAATATAACAGGGCTGAATTTAATACTCTTAATTCAGAAGATAAAGAAGGTTGGAAAGAATTTCGGCAGCACATTTTTAAAGTGGGTTTGTTCTCTTACGAATAGAACATATTTATTAAAGAATGTAGTAACATCTGAATACACTTTTTTTCAGTATAAGAATATCTCCAACCTATTTCAATTCTCTTTACCTGAATGTAAGATCGCATTTGTCGGTAATTTTTACTTAAAGTTTATTGTTTGTTAAAAAAAAATAAGTTTGAAAACCAAATTAAAATTAGTTTGCAAAATGTTTACTACTTCTCCGTGAACATTTTCCGTTATTTCCTTCAAATATTCCAATATTAAATTAACCATTTGCATAATTATAGTTTATTGTCCATTGCTGTTGTGCGTGTTATGCGTGAACTACGCACACACGTCTTTCGTATTAAACAAGTAAACATCTAAAACTTCCTAGTTAATGATTTGGTTCCACTTTGTTATGCTTCTGGGATAATTCAAAAATATTATGCTCAGCTATAGACACCGCAAAACATTAAAAATCAACAAAGCGTATTCGTTTTTCCATTACTAGACATGTTTCTGTAGCTCTAAATAGTTCAGTCAAAAGTTTGTAGGATGAATAAGGGTCATAAATAAGACTGCATATAAAACAACGTGTCGTAATTAAAAGTTACATTTTGCATTTTGAAAAATAGTTATATCTAAGGTTTACGTTGGTTGAAAAAGCGAATTGTCCTCCTATGAAAAGAAATTTCTCATTGCGATGTTAAATTTGAGGAGTTTTTGTAGTTTATTGCAGTTAAGAGCAAAGGTCTTTAAGTGACTGAGGCAATTTAAAGTGTCAATAAATTCTAAAGATTCTTTGAAGCGACATTTAAAAAGAATCTAAGTAGGAAACTAGAGATAGCAGGTAACCAAATTTTCCTGCTTCAAGCCTACAAGTAAACTGCCACAATCTGGTGAAATGTACAGTAGTATGCACCACAGCTGCAGCAAAATACTGAATAGTATCGAGTGTTAAGTGGGGAGGCTTGCTTTCCTTTAGGCAATGGTATATTGTATAGTTAATACAAATTAGGCAATCCGATTTTGGGAAGGGTTAGTTTTTCTGACGTGTACAAACAACCATTCCAGGACCCTTACCCAAATACCAAAGTTTCAGGATAACAGCGGTAAGGATACTAGCGCCTTTTCAACATTTATGTTTACAGGTGAAAACATCGGAACCGCCTGTGAGTTTCAAGGACATCCACGGTATTTTATACTGAGAATATTTCAAGTGCACATCATTAATTATGGGTAAACAATTAGAAAGTCTTCTTCAAATGGAAATATTCATATTTTCATTAACTGAATTTCAAATTAATATCTTCCCACTCACCCGCATTTGTTCCAACAACATAACATCAGTACGAGGACAGCTGCAAATAATTTTTTCTGGAAGAGTCAGTTCTAAAAATGAGAAAAAATAGAAAAAATATTTTATAGTAAACAATAATAAAAATACATAAAATAGAATATTATTTTTAATAAACGTCCTTTAAATCTCGACTTTGAATAAATGAATATGTAAATATCCACAAATGAGCAAAACCATTCATAGCATTTTACTCATTTGCAACTATACAAGTAGATTCTAATTGTAATGAAATATTAATTAATATTAAAGTACTTAAATATTAAATATTCTGAACCCACCATCTGTACAACCAAACGTTTCATAGAAAGTGTTGAGTATATATAACACATTATTTATTTTTTTGTTGCCAATTATCATGATTTTATTATTTTTGTCATTCGAGCGCCCTTCTTTGTATTCACTTTTGTCATTCATATATTATTGTTACAGTTTTTTTTGTTGGTTTTTTAACTAAAATTTTAACTCCTCATTTCCTACAAAATGGGGCTAGCAAAATAAAATAAATAAACAAATATACAATAGCACTGAAAATGGCGAAAGCTTACTGTAAAAATAAGTAAAAAAAAATTAAATTTTCAAAAATTATAAAAAAAGATAACTCAGTTTTCTAAATTGAGAATGAAATTTCCAAAAGCAGAAATTGTCTCTTTAATCCGAAAAAGTTCAGAAAAAAATTGGTGGACAAAATACAGACAGCGCTTCAAAGTTGATTGAAGTACCTTCCTCTGCTAGGCATAATGAACGCACTCAAGAAGCATATGCTCTGCAGCTTTATCGCCACTACCGCAGCTGCACAAAGCGCATTCAGCAAGTCCAGATCGTTTTAAATATCTCTTAAAATTAAGATACCCAGTCAAAAATTGAGCTACTTTAAAAATCTGTTGAAAATTGTTCAACTTTTATTCTGCGAAAAGTTTTAGTAAAGAACTTTTTGGTCCATTGTGCTTTTGGTGAAGTCAGATATTCTCTGTTCTAAATACAGATAGCATCATTCCAGTTTGAAACAGGAACACGGAGACTTAAACAATGTGGAGTTTCGTGGCTAGCATCAGCCCTCTCATTTCCAAAATTTCCACAGTGTTCACGAACGTAAACAAAATGAATGTCGATATCAAGATATTGCAAGATCTTAATAATAACCTGAATTTCAACAGCAAGTTTGTCTAAAACATAATTTTCTGCAATAGTTATTGTAGCGAAGAAAAAGAATCACTTCATATTAAAAAGGACATTGATCTCACCCCACTAACAAGAATTTTGAATCCATTTCACGGGAAGATTTAAGCATAGTAACTGAGCCTCAAATACAGAGCATTTATCATTAATTCTGTATTGTTTGAAGTTTCTTTCTTGTTTATCTTCGTAAACAACAAAAGCAAGGCCATCAACATTAAGCTTATTTCTGTCTGTAAAGCAAACTAATTTGTACTCTTCAAGAACAGCATCTGATAGCCAACAGCTGGTATAGGATTCCTCTTAAACGGCTGCGGCAAAGAAGAAACTGTGAAATTGCCGTCAAGAAAATTTGATGGAGACTGCTTTTCCTTCATCGCAATATCGCTCAAAATTTAAATACATGTGGGTAGAATACTAGCGACAGTAACGCTTAAATACTTTGTAGATCATTAGGATTTACTTAGAAGCAGGAGAGATGAAAAATCACCAATGCCCTCGCCGGGACTCGAGCCACGGACCTCTCGAGTATGCTGACCATTACATGCTAAGAAGGCGGAAGAAGTACCTGATAACTTTATTTGAGTAACTTCTTCTTTAGAAACGTTCTCATGTAATAAATTTATTCTGCAGTCATTATTCATCTTTTTATGTACCACCTAAACTTTGCTTTTAATTTTAGTTAATAAAGTTTAGATCACTGAGAAGCAGTGTCAAGTAAATCAAATGAGAGACAAAGAACAAGCATCAACGAAACATTTGCAATGAACTATTAAAAGCAGATCATCCGCTAAAGCAATTTTAATACAATTTTGGAAAGCAGATAATACACATAAAAGATCATTAATTATAAGATTCCACGAAAAAGATCCAGACTGATCAAGAAACTACAATTTATTTGGTTTAGTTTATTTGATTATGGCAAAGCACGCCAGAGCTATGTACCTAAGAGAGGAGATGCCTTTGCGGAGGACTTTATAAGGCGAACAGGAAGCATGTTACACACAGCGATGTATGTGATAATTCAATTCCAATTTCTTCCTTCTTAGCCAAACAACTGTTTCTTCTCATATCACGAGATTTTCAGCTGCTTCAAACTCAGTTTTCCTTTAACTAACTTATAGTACAATAATATGTTTGATAGAAAGCTGCTGAAACGCAGCGTAAATTTCGAACTTTCTAAGAACTGGGGTTTTAATTTCGCATTGGGATTGTTTTCTGCATCTCTTCTGAAAGAAAGACTGGTGAATAATATCATTCTGAGTTTGTCCTCGCCATTTGGCACAAAATCAAGCCGATCTTGCTCTGCAGCTGTGACCACAACTCTAATCCATTTATATACACTGGTGTGCAAAAATTAAGGACGAAGTCGAAAAATTAGCATATCAGCTGAACGAAGAGGCAGAGCGGACAGAAAGACCAATCAGGAGATTAAGTAAGGTGATGTACGGTGGCACATGCGCAGATATGCAGGTAGACGTAATGGGCGAGTGTCTGAGTAGTATAAAGCATGTTGTCGGTGTAAGATCAGTATTTCTGGCAAAGAGATTGCACGCCGTATAGCAGTTAAAATCACACCGAGTTGCTGCCTCAGCGAGAAATGGCGAATAATCAATCTGTTAGACAACATCTGGATGCTTTTACCCGAGGTCGAATCATTGGGAAGTTGGAGGAAGGCCGCAGTGTGACAAGTGTGGCTGCAGAGTTCGGAATTGCTCACAGCATCGTTTCACGACTTTGGAGACAATTTCAAACTACAGGAACAGCTATCCGGGGGTTTAGTAGTGGTCGTCCACGAGGAACCACACCCGCAGATGACCGGTATATTGCCTTACAGGCCAGAAGAAACAGGCGGCAGACAGCGGGAGAAATCGCTAGACACACGACACAGGCGACTGGACGACCGATATCGCGTTTTACCGTGGCCAGAAGACTGCACGGTGGTGGTCTGTTTGCACGACGCCCTGTACGGTGTGTACCTCTAACACCTGCCCATCGGAGAAGGCGTTCTCTGTGGTGCCGGGAACACCAGAATTGGAGAGACAATGAACGGGGACGAGTACTCTTTACAGATGAGAGCAGATTTAGTCTGAGTGGCGATTCTAGACACATACACATCTGGACAGAGCGGGGAACACGCAATAACCCCTTCAACATTATCAAAAGGGACTGCTTTGGAGGTCGCGGAGCAGACATAATGCTTGGTAGCCGGACCGACCTTCATATCTTCCGAGGAGGTTCTTCACCTGGGACTGCTATTGTAACGAGGTTCTTCCTTACATGCGTCTGTTCACAAGGGCTAAGGGTCCTCAGTTCCTCTTCATGGACGACAACGCTCCACCTCATCGCACAGTTACTGTCGAAGAGTTGTTGGAGAGTGAAAATATTGAGCACATGGATTGGTCGGCAAGGTCTCTGGATCTAAATCCCGTCAAGCATGTACGGAACTTACTAGAGAGACCCGTGGCAGCACGTAACTTATCGCCAGTAACGATTCCGAAACTGCGATTGGTGCTACAAGAGGAACGAGCAGCTGCGTCTCAACAGCTCATTAACAACCACATATCCAGCATGCACAAATGATGTGAAACCTGCCTAGCAGTCAGGGAAGATCATATCCCCTATTAAAGACCGGATGTTTCTTGCTGGACACCCATCACAGGGATGTTTCGGCCTTCAGTCGCATTGCGCTCCAAGCTACTTTTTCAATAAAACTTCTTTTTATCCCTCTGATTTCTCTTTTAGTAAGTGTTGCTTACATTACTCATGTCCTTACGTATTGAGGATCTTACGGTATTAAATGTGTTGATTTGGAAAGCTTTTGTACAAAGTTATATTGAAAAAACCGTCTCGTCCTTAATTTTTGCACACCAGTGTAAACCTCTTAGTTGGTGCAAAATAAGTCATCTGTCTATTATGCCTGTTTGCTTACCTTTATATAATGATCCTCAATTCTTTTTCTTGCAGTAGCAGGTGACGAAAAGAATAAATTCGTGGAATAATAAAGGATCTGGAATCTTTATTTAAAAATAACTATCAACTTAATTTTATATAAGCCTTAATAGCACAGTACATTTCAAGGGACAGCACTATCCTTTCCAAACAAAAGCAAAATTAATCATGCTGTTCCAATTTTCATTAGAATATTATAAAAATGTTGCAAGAGATGTTTTACTGTCTACATTTTGAGGAAAGGAAGAAAACCCAAATGAATGGTATGCAGTGCAAATAAGGTTGCTCGAATAATTCCCTAAATGTTTGGTGAAACCCGACGACTTTCTTTGATATTTTACTAAATACTAATAATACTTTTATTATTAGACATTTGGGAGGATACTTACTTTCAACAAAAGCAGAAAAACTCTAAAATCTGGGATATTGTTTCCCTATGTGGATAGTATTGTTGATTTTCAGAAGAATCTATGTTATTTATAACAGCTATAAATTAATTTCAAATGATATTTCTTTTCTCATTATATGTTACAAATTAGTATTTTTAATCACATTTTGTATTCTCCATGCCCCCTGAATGAGTACAGATATGATTTCAGAATAAGACACGATGGATTTAAATTATAAAAGATTCTAAACTAATCCGAAATATAAAAATTCCAAGAAACGTAAATGTGTTCCCTAACTAACCACTGCAGCATGATGTTAAGCAAAACATACGTCTTTAAAGCAAACAATACTCAGGCTTTTAATAACGATCAAGATGTACCTATTTGACTCAGACAATATTTGCACACATTTCAAAACATTTACCTCTGCATTTAATTCTCAAGACACGAAGAACTATGTACTCAGAGCTTCCCGATTATAATGAGTCACTTTTATCAGAATAATCATAGCAGTGTAGTACACGAATCAGTTACCCTCTTTTCTCATTTTACAAATGCTCTGCTTTTTATTCCCCCCCTCTCTCTCTCTCTGTATATATATATATATATAATAAAATTTGTGTAATTACTTGTTTGCAAATAACTGTATGAATTTTATTACTTCATCTCTAATTTCTATACATAATATATCGCATATTTTATTCATGCAATTCTTACACGAAGGGAAGGGAGTTTTATTTTGAATAAATATGCTTTAAAAATACGGGAGTTTTCCTTTAATTTAAATAACCGAATATTTTATATTTTGAATCTTTACTATCACATCTTTCCCTCCGTTTTCCCGCCAGAATGTAAATGAGTTAATGTATATTTAAAAGTGAGCGTTTGAGACTCGTAAGACAGAGCGTGTTCTCCCTCTTGAAGATAAGAGTTCGAGATTTTGGCCTTGCTTTATACTTACCGATAGTTAAATTCACGCCGATGAAGTTCGAGCCAACTTCGCATTAATTGCTCTGTGCAGCATTTGGCCATTAGTTATTCAAATTTAGCTCTACATTTGAATTTCTAATTTAAGTGGGCCTTTTGTTTATCTTATTAAGTTTTAAATAAAGGGTCTTTTGCCCTCTTCTCAAGTCACTTTTGTATTTCAGACATAGCGATGAACCGCTTAATGTCTATCAAAAGGTTAGACACAGTTTCAAATAATTGAAAGATGTAAAACCTTATAGTGGCGCTCAAACAAACAGCGAACCATGTTGCAAAGCAGTTCAATATTTAGGCTGCCTCCCTCCCCCAAGTTCCACCGACACCAGTTAGCTTCATGGTGAGATTCGGCTTCAGACACAATGCGAGCATCAATGAAACCCGCATTGTCTTTCGGTGGAACAAGTTAGTTGTTATCATTTCTTGAAAAAATAAATTTGCATTTTTTTGCTCTATCCAGGTACCAGAAACTCAGAAAGTTACCATAGCAACCGCCGCAATAAGAGAACAGGCATTAAACTGGTACAAGTGTATTGGGAAATTCTTATTATGTGAACGAGAAAGTGAGACCCACTAGTTCGAAATATATAAAAACGCCATTGTATAAGCATGGCCTGTGGTAACAGATGGGACCAAGTTAGATGCAGAACTGTCCAGTATATGACAGTTGAAGGTCGAAGAACTGATTCATAACTAAGAAAAATTCAAATTTGTTATATGGGAAAAGGCTCTGTATAGAAATAATTCAAATTATATTTTTCCTACTTTTGCTTCCATAAATACAAGACTTCGTGTTAAGAAACCCAGGCACGCTCGAAAGTTTGAACTCGCGGTAAAGTTTAAAAGCAGGGGGGGCTGCTGAAAGTACGCGTACAGCACGATATGTCCAGAGGGTGAAAGGACAATTTTATAGGCCTACACCACAAGGAAGGATTTGATTGATCCACAATTTAATGGAAATAAACGTTTTGAAAATAGACAAAAATTTTTAACCACGAGTTGCGATGTGAGTCGTTTATATTTAGGAAAAGAATTTATCGCCAAGACTTATTAGATGGACCCTTAAATTGCAATAATTGATCTAATTATTAAACATACAAAAAGAAAATATAGTGGCTGATGCTTTATCGAGAGTAAAATTAGATGAAGAGAGGAACGAACTCAAATGTGTTATGTTAACGGCTAAAATCCTTCATTCTCATGAGAGTATTGTTTCTGAATTACAAATAGACAGCTAATTTAAAAACATATATGCTTATTTAAAAGTCCCTGACCATTACGAGCACCAGGGCATGATGATCATTAAAAATGCTGCCGCGAATTATGAGATCATTGATAATCTCTTGTTTTATGGAAAAGCAACAACGAAAATAACGAACTAAGACCGATTATCCCAGCTAGTTTACGACTGAGTCTTTTACCATAATTTCGTAATTCGCCAATTACATAAAAAAATCTGATGTGTACACCACATGACTTCCTTGTACGGAATATTCAATTATACGCAATTTTCCTGCATTTCATTCAAACATATTGAATTAACAGTTAACGAATTTTGAATTAAATATACTTCGTCGATAGCGCATAAGCCACAATAGAATAAATGCGCTCTTTAAAGTTCACTATGTTTATTTACCATAGCCACACTTCGGCGCTAGATTCACTTAGCAGCGTTACATCTCATTCATTGTATAACTCAGCTTGAGCAAAAATTATAGCATCCGAAGAATTACCACAAGTTTTATTCAAATACTATAACATATCTAAAACGATGTATAAAAGAAATTAAACAAACAAAAAAGAAACAGTTTTTTACAGACGATTTAGCGCCGCTTACCTAATGCGCATGCGCTAATAATTAATTCAGTTCTCACTTTGCGTTAAGGCAAAAGTACATAAAAATTCAAAATATTTTCATTAAAAGTTGAAAGATGTAGAAAAATATAAAACACCAAGTACAGTTAAAACAATTAAAAAACAATTTTTACAATTAAAATTTCTATTTTTAGGCAAAAACCAGCTAATAGTTTAAATGATAATTCCGGAAAAAATCAAACATAATTTAATTCGCAATAATAAAAGAAGAAGTTACTTTGTTGTTGCGAAGCTTAGTTTCTCTAGATTGGCAACAAATCCACTACTCTGCTAAGCTTCAAATGTAAATAAATATGGCCGCTATCATAACCAAAAATCAGGCTTAGCCCCAATTAAAAAACTTTTAAATTGTTGATAATTCTATAATTATTGCATGCAGGTTAACTAACGGCATAAAAAATTTTAACCCAAAGATAAGAGCAACATAATTCAATCACTTTTAAAGCAAAAACGCACAATTTACAAACTTATAAGAATAAAGAAACTGAGCTCACTCAGCCGAATAACAGAGTGGATATATATATATATACATATATTTATATACTTTTGGTGCGGCCGATTGCAATCAAAATGCGAGGTGCACATCTACATGTTATAGCAGAACTATTTAACAAATTTTCAACGTTCTGAGGCTACTCGTTTTTTGAGTAATACGAGATACATACATACATACATATGCACAAACGCCACGAAAAAATCTCTTCAGAATCCATTTTAAATCAGTTTATAATTATTCGGGGAGAAAAAAGTCCTTTATTCTGTCTTTATGTACGGATGTTACTCAAAAACATTGTTAAATTGCATTCGATAGCGGTCAAAATAGATATTTTCGTTGAAATATGGTACCCGAAATTTTTCGCGATTACAATACTTCCTTTTTACTTCGTACAAGGAAGTAAAAAACGACACAGGCAGTTTGCGAAGCTATTCATTTTCCACAGCTACTAAAGTTTGTTAATCACTATTTCAAGTCATGCCATATTTGCCAGTTAGTTAACAGTGTTAATTACAGCCCGACCGGATGTCTACCTTAAAAGCCACCTTCCCAAATCACTCGTAGAAATTGATTTATTAGGTCTATACCCAGGCAGGAAAGTTAATAAGTATAGGTACTTACGCGCTATCGTGGATCAAAGTGAGTAAAAATAATTCACCTTCAAAAGAGCCTCCACAAAAATTAGATCAGATTATTTTCTAAGTAAATGCATTTCAATAAAATAAATGCATTGGAACTCCGTTAAAAGAATTTCAGACAGTGGCATACAATTTGTTAAACAAATACTTGAGTGACTATGAGCAGGGCTTCGCATACGACGCTTAAAAATGGTACCTTATTGGCCGCAGTGAAACAAACATAAAAGAGCCTTTGGGTAAATAAGAATATAATTAAGATTATTTGTAGTTATATTAAGAACTATCATAAGCGCTGAGATAGTTCTATCAATGAGTAAACGTTTACTTTGAGGACGGTAAACATCATGCTACCAGGAAAACGCAACTGGTTAAACTATTTTTCGTTCAAAAGAGGGCTAGGAAGTTTAAAATGGCAAATACTCAAAAGTTAGTCGACGAAGTAATCCGTAATTTGGATATTGCAAGAAGAAAGCAAAAATTACACTATGGCAAAAAAGCCTCGAGGTTGCTTATGAAGTCAGAGAGAAAGTCCTAAAAATTAAACGCTCTTTATCGTGTGCAAATGAAAATAAAGTGGGAAAATTTTGCCCCAAACTTGAAGGCCTGTATGTAATTGCACGCATAAGAGAAGCTGTAATTTATTTAAAGAAAGAAAATGAAGAAGACCTAGTTGCAAATAATGACGAGTTGAAAAAGTATTATGAACAAACTGACATGTCGCTTTTAAAAGATACTTTGCAGGAGTCACAGCCTGGCAGAAATGCAGTGCCAGCAAGGAAGATTAAAGAAGTTCCATTTACATCGAAAGTGCAAGTCTTCGAAAGAAAATTCTAGATTTTCATAAATAATGGATTGCTAATGGAAATCAAAAGATAAGTAAAATTTATTTTCTTCGCGTACTCAGTTTTTGTTTCTTATCTAAAAGTGCAACAGTTGCTATTCATCTTAAGTTTGACCTCAAGCGAGGTCCTTTCAGTTTTGTTATGTAATAAGAAACTTTTGAATTAAATTATGCATTTATGAGCAATGACTTTGAGATTTGTCTTAGAATCAAAATTTTGATTTTAGTCCAAAAGACTGATTTTTGAAGAAGTTTAAACGAAATTGTAAAATAACTTACAGCAACTCATGTACACGTAATGTAAAATATAAACTGTATATAATTTTTTCAATGCAATGTATTGTAAATATTTCATGAAATATGTTTGATAATTCAGTATAGCTAGTATAAAAGTTTTGTTAATCTATGTGTTAAAGTTGATTGTATAATTGTAAAATTACGCAAACATTTACATTACTGAATTCCTGAAGAATGAATGAAGTGTTTAAATGTAATCTAGCAAAGTAAGATAGAATTAAGTTAAGTTCAAAGGCTAGCGGTGTGCATGAAATTATAAGTTAGGCTCTCCAGCCAACACAAAATTTTAGTGACCTATTTTGATTAGCACATTAGGAGCAGTTTTGAATTTAAGTGTACAGTTGTACAAATGAAACACGGTCTTTTATTTCGGCACATGTTACTGGAGAGAAGTGAAAGAAAAATTAATTCTAGAATAACTGAGAATGAAAGATTCTGATAAAGCTGAAATGGAAAAACATTCAAATAAAATGATTTAAAATGTGTTAATTTGTTCCTAAAATCTTTTTCCTTCCAGATGGCTGGATGGAGAATAGCTGCTGTTTTGTATGAAAACGTTAATCGAAGAAATTGCATTTGGGAGACCCAGCTGTAAATAATTTCATGTAAACTTAGTTTGTAAGTTTCGTTGCTTGTAAAAAGTTGGCTCTTGATTAGTTAAAATTTAAGATCTTACAAGGGTCATTATAGATCTTCGCTGCTATTACTTAAATTCTGGCGGGGGAAGATATGAGGTTCCCTTTAATGCGAATAACTAGTTATTTTATGTTTTGAAGCTTTATTGTCACTTCTCCCTTTCCGTTTTCCCGCCACAATGCAAATAAGTTTGCCTATATTTAAGTGAAACTTTGAGACTTTTAAGACACTGCATGTTCTTCCTCTTGAAGTCCACGTTACTGGGTTTGCTGTTCTAAAGTAAGAGTTCCAGACTTCGACCTTGTTTTATACTTGCCGATAGTTAAATTTACGCTGATGAAGTGCGAGACAGCTTCTCGTTAATTGCTCTGTGCAGCCTTTGACTATAAGTTATTTAAATTCAGTTTTACATTTGAATTTCTATTTTGAGTTTCTCTCCATAAATGCTGGCAGTTTGTATACACCAAGGGTGCCTTCTGTTCATCTTATTAAATTTTAAATAAAGTGGCTTTTACATCCTTCTCAAATCACTGTTGCATTTTAGGCATAGCGAAAAGTAGCTTAACGCCTATCAAAAAATTGATCACAATTTCAAATAGTGAAAAAAGTAAAACTTTATAAATAAGCCATTATTTGTCACGAAATAATTTGAAACCTATTATAAAAATATAAATTCAAATATGACTGGTAATAGAAATACTATGATTAATAGTAATAATTTAATGCACTTAAATTCACCTTTGGTTTCAAGTGAGAATTTTAATTTTCTTTTATTAAGCGAAATTTTGATACATTTTGAGTAAAATTATATTTTTAACAATAATATTTTGGCATATTTTCATGTAACACTCACTTCCTCAATTCAGCACCAAATCTTTGCTGTTTGAGTTCTAATAGATACTTCAGTGAACCATTTGCAGAAAAACAAATTATAAACTGAAGATTTTTTTTTCTGATTTCACTAAATTTATATATCTTCTAAAAAAAAAAGAAATTAGTATTTCTAGGACATGCGTATTCATCACCTTACTGAAGAAAATTAGCATCTGAATATTGAATCATATCAGTCCTTTTTCCAGAGCTATAAAGCTTAGTAATCACTTTGTCATCACATCAGAAATGAAAGAAATTAAAAAATAATAATAAAAGATTTGAAGATAAAGACGAAATTAAAAACCTGGTGTCTCGGAAGCAAATTTATCCGAACTTCCGTGAAGAAAAATCTGCCTTAGAGGAGCAGATTTTCCCGAATCACTGAGAAATGCAACTGAAATTGGGCAACAGAGTTATCTGAAAGAAATATATCTATGTTTAAGTTGTAATTTTACAAACAGGAACAGCATTTCGGAAGCATCCACTTAATTAAAGACTACAGAACTCCTTTGTGCACTGTGAAAAAATGCCTTGAAAGTCATGTCTGCAAAACTTCGGCACTTTTCATTGTTAATCTAATAATACCATATACATAATAAATTATATGGGTCTTATTTCTTGTTATATAGCTCATCAAAAATGGCAGAAAAAATATTTTATCGATCAGTTTTAATAGTAATATTTAGGCGAATGAATACATAATGTAATAGGCAACCTGCTGTGCTTTATTTTCTCTGAAAACTTAGGTTTCAATACCAAGACTTTAATTTCGCGTTTTTTTCGCACCCATGGGACGCAACTGTCATAGGACTAGTCCATTAACTAGCATTAAATACACAAGCTTTCAAATAAATATATGAGGTATTTCTTCCGCTTAGCATGCCTTCATGGTGTAATGGTCAGCACACTCGACGCGTATTCGAGAGGTCCGAGGTTCGAGTCCCGGCGAGGGCATTGCTCATTTATCATAACTCTGCTTCAAAAAACATCCTAATGCCTGTACAGTGGCTTCCCAGCTAAAAGGTGGTGGATGATGATTGTTCACCACCATGATTTGGCGATTGGGTTCGCTAATCTCCAGTCGCCCTTTAAAAGGAGGAGTACATAAGGTATTTCTCCCGCATTCTTAGCATGCCTTCGTTGTGTAATGGTCAGCACACTCGGCGTTTCTTTAGTTTTCTCATTTAATTATTATTTCTTTGTAATGTAAACCCCATTTATCTATAAATTTCGAGAATTAATATGTAACAGACACTCTTCTCACCATCTTCCCCCATGATAATTTTTTTTTCTGAACGCCGGAATGCGTTATATAGAGACCAAAAAACATTGTAAACAATAAAAATTAAGCTTAGAATTGAAATTTAGTCGTATTATATCATAGCTCTAGCTTGATTATTATTATTATTATTATATACGATAAAAACATTTTATAGCTATATTACAATGAATAAGAATTATCTTTTTATGTTCTTAGAGCGTTTTGAAAAGTTTGCTTGTGGAAGTAAGAAAGATGAAAATATGCAATGCTTCCGAATACACCACGATGGCACGCAGTAAAGTGATATTAAAAAAAAAGGAAAAAAGAAAAGACTTACAGCTTCATCTTACAAATTCATTCAAATAAAATATATGTTAAACGTATTTTGTACCCATTGCAATAAAATCACATTTAAATGTAATTGTAACCTATTGTTAATAAAAATCACAGAATAAGCTATTGGTATAAAATCACATAGAATAAAATGAATAAAATAACCCTATTTTATTTGGCAATATGGCCTTCTTTTAAATTATGCTTTTTGTTTATTTATTTTGCTTTGTTTGAAGTAAATTTATTTGGTTAGTAAATCTGACTCTCAGTGATTAACGGATAAAAAAATACAGACGGTTAAAGAATGAAAGCTAAAGAATATCAGCTGGATCACATTTTCTAGAAATTAATCGCGCAGATCACTAACTTTCAATTTATACTGAAAGTTAAATAAATCTCTTCTACGAATTACTTTATTGGACCCAAAACGTTAAAATCAATCATTTCGGAAACTCCTGAAAAATGAACGTACATAATGTGTAAGATTTGGAAAGCCTCTAAAGTTTCATTTGTTTTAAAGAGTAAATTGAATCGATTAAGTGAAGCCGTACGTTTACCTACATATTACCATCTCCCCCCCCCAAAAAGGAAGTTATACAGAAAAGAGTGGCGACTTCCCGTTTCTTTTTTAATTTCTAACTCAGACACCGTTGTAATCTTGTTCAAACAATGACAACAACGATCAAACTTGTAAGTGATAAATATTTAACGTGCGCGAGGATGCACCTTTCCTTTTTTAATCACTTCCTGATAAGTTAACAAAATGTGATTACTTATCACTTAAAGAGTGTAAACAAATAATAGTTATTCCTTATTCCGCAATCATTTAAATATATAGCCTGTTATTTTCATACCTATCTATGAAGAACTATAAATAGAATGTTAAATGAAGAAACGCAGAAGAAATTGACAAACAAACAGTTCTGTCTACATGGGAAGAGAATATTTATGGTTCAAACAATGTTGAATACATTTTAAGTAATACGCACAAAAAAGTACATCGTACTAAATGATAAACTTGCTGAAACTTTTTTCTCTTCAAAACGGAATTGATCTGTGTAATTATATATATTAGTATTTTTAAATTTTAAAAACTCTCCATGAAAGCATCCCTCTCCTTAGGCAGATAGTCCTCATGTTGTTGTGGCTTATCTCATTTGTCTGACCTTAGAATAAGCCCACGAATTTTATAATGGCAAAAAACGCAAGATTGCGACTGTTAGTAGATCTTGAACAACAGGACGCTAAGGATTTTCAGCTTGCCATGTATTTTGAGTGCTTCCATGCCGCATAGACACTATCCCGTTATAAACATCGCTGCTTTGTCCGAAATTCGAACCCAAATCCAACAAATGATACAGCAGCCCAGAGTACTAACTACTGTACTGATGAGGGCAGCAGCCCTAATATGCATATTCAAATAATCTAACCTAACCTAACCTAATCTAACCAATTTCTTAATTTTGACTGAAATAGAAGGAATAGATTCATAGTTCGAAACATTAAAGTACTGATTTCTGTTGCACAGACCTGGAAAGGAAAAGGGTTAGAACCGATTTCTTAATTTTGACTGAAATAGAAAGAATAGATTCATAGTTCGAAGCATTACAGTACTGATTTCCCAAACCTGGAAAGACAGACAGACCTGGAAAAGAAAATGTTTAAAACTTTGCAATTTATTAAATTTAAATCACTAATAACTATTTAAATAAAATTTAACAACAAAGATGCTTTATAAAATTATATTTCCAACGGGATGCTATCAATTAATGTTTTGAATACCGTTACTTTGTTGTAGTTTTTAATGAACTTTCAATCAAATATTAAATCAGTATTTTCGAATTTTACATAACCTATGAAATATTTCATTTATAAATTTTCCTGAAAACTTAGAAAAAGTACAGTTTTTTCACTTTGTACAAATAAAAGTGAAAACTGCTTCAAATTCATGTTGCATGATTTTAAATGTCCAATAATCTTCAAGAGAAAGACATAAAATTATCTATTCAATTTCTCGTCTGCAAGCAGAATTATCATACAGTAACTGACTCAACTTGAACTCATAATTCAAGATGTATACTGATAGTGAAAGTAGTGCAAGCTATGTAGAATCAATAATTCTTCAAGATTTCCAATAATATACCCATATATTACCTCTCCAGTGGGTCTAAAAGTATACTAATATACTTATAAACCCGCTGGAGTTTTTTTACCCCATAATTTAAAACTGGATGAAAATAGAAAAAAAAGATACTAGTATTATTCTAAAAACAAATGCCTTGTCACTACTGGACAATAACTATCCTGAACCGGAATGGGATGCGTGCATTTACAGATGGCTTTAGAATGAATAATGCTGTTGATGCAGGTACATATTGTAAACTCTTTTCACACTATGCCCTGGTGTGTTAGCATTTTTCAAACTTTGATGCAGAAGTTCATGCGGTGTTTTTGGCTGTAACTAATTTAAAATCTAGAATTGAGTTTTTTAAAAAGGCCGTCATTCTTCTTGATTCTAAGTCGACCACAGGGACAATAGCTCTTCAACACTACTCTGAGCCTCCTCTTGTGTCCAAAATAAAACGAGATATCAGGAAACTAAACAGAAATGGTAAAACAGTAGAATTTCAGTGGATGCCATCCCACATAGATATCGGAGGCAATGAAAAAGTAAATCTCTTGGCAAAGAGTGGTAGTGCGGAGTTGTTTATTGAATAGAGTTCCATTCGTTTGGATTCCTTCAGGAATAAGATAAGATTCGAGATATAAGATTCGAGATTCCTCAGCTTCCAACAAGGAACTGACAATTAAATCGAAAGGTAAATTCTAGGAGAATATCGAGAATGATTGGAATGAGTTCAGTTGCAGGCCACGTAGAGAGCCTCTGGCTACTTTCAGAATGGGTTACAGGGTACGACTGCTTAGCAGAATAGGCATACTGATTAATAGGCAAACCCCTATTTATTAGCAGAGCTATGAATAAGCGCATTTTGCTCGTCTGTCTGGACATTGACCCTAAGTTACAACATAGT
This sequence comes from Stegodyphus mimosarum, assembly GCA_000611955.2. Taxonomy (NCBI): domain Eukaryota; kingdom Metazoa; phylum Arthropoda; class Arachnida; order Araneae; family Eresidae; genus Stegodyphus; species Stegodyphus mimosarum. Next base: position 313,734 of record KK115719.1, read on the forward strand.
GCTGTTGTTCTCCTGCTGCATTTGATAGTCAGGATTCTTATGTCTTGAGCACTCGGTTGCTTTGCCTCTAATCAATGAAGGTTTTCAAGATTTTGATTGTAAAACGTTTATGTCTTAAATTTTTGATATTGTATAAACTTGAGTTTTAGTGCTGTAATTTGTAAGTGCTTTTAATATTTTGGGGACGTAATTTTGAAGATAATGTTTTATTTTTAGCAAGTGGCTTAATGTGAATGAATTGATTTCCGAATAAAGCCATAAGAAACAACATATTACCTCTTTCACATGTACCCGAATATAAATTACGGATGAAAGAAATGTATGTTTCAACGAATTTTTATTGTATGCTGGTACTAGTGGTAGTGAAATCTTGTGAAGACATTCATAATGGTACCAGTGTCTTTCAACTCAGACACCGCAATGAAAGTTTGCCTGCTGTTCTGTCTAGATATCGAGCATAGCACCATTTTTTTAATGTTTCATTAAAAATTCCTAACTTAATTCTTTCTTTTCAAGAGTGGTTCACTTCGTAACAAAAAAAGACTGATACTATCATGCACGTTCGAAAATCTTAGTTGACTATTAACCGTTTTCATATTTTCTCTCAGTGCCAAACGCATTCAGCGCAAGTCGTAACATTTGCTAACTGATATTTAAGTAAAATTAAATGTCTCACACAATTCTTGTAACGTTCAGCGTACTATTTGATACTTATTCATTCGTATAAAAATAAAGAATAGGGCCTCTGTTAAACTCTTACATTTATTCTGTAAAATAATAAATATAATACCACTGAATATTTCCAATGCATATTAAATTTGACTTTTCACATACCTGAAAACTTATATACACTCACGTTTGTGAAAATTGCAACACCAAGAAGGAATCGTCATAATTGAATGCAATTTAATACACAGTTGAGTGGTAGTGGTACAAATAAATGATTAAATGTTCAAAGCAAACAAACAAGAACAAGAGATCAGAATCAGTATTTTGTGTGGCCACCACGCGCCGCAATAAGTGCTGCTACACGACGTGGCATGGAGTCAAACAAAGTTTGAATGTCTGACTGAGGAAGAGCATTCCATATCGTTTGTACGCGTACCCAAAGTTCGTCTGCAGACGCAACAGGACGAGGATCACGAGCAAGACGCCGACCAATGACATCCCACACATGTTCAATTGGCGACATATCCGGGGAACACGCAGGCCAAGGAAGAAGCTGTACCTGCTGCGCTGCAAAGAAGGATTTAACAATCCGAGCAGTATGAGGGCGGGCATTGTCCTGTTGAAATACAGCGCCTGGCAAGCTTTGAAGGAAGGGAACAGCTTCGGGCTGTAGAACTTCACGGATATACCGGTTGCTGTTCAGATTGCCCACAATTCGTAGCAATTGAGATCGTCTATGATATGCTATGGCGCCCCAGACCATAACTCCGGGTGTTCGTCCACTGTGGCGTTCGATAATGCACTCCGGAAGGTGGCGTTCACCGGCATAGCGTCTGACACGAATGCGGCCATCATGGTACCACAAATTAAAGCGGGATTCGTCAGAAAACACGACATGCTGCCAATCAGCACGCCAGTCTCTATGCTGATTGGCCCATTGTAGCCGCAGGCGGCGATGGTCGTGCGTTAGGGGGATCCTGTATAAAGGAGTCCGTGCGCGCAGTCCACACTGCAGCAGACGTCTACGAATTGATGAAGCACACAATGAAACACCTGTAGCTATTGACCACAGTGCTGCCAATTGTCTAGAGGAAGCTGTACGGTCCGTCCGCGCCATGCGGACCAGGTGTCTATCATCGCGAGCTGACGTCACATTTCGGGGTCCACTCCCGGATTTCCGAGTTGTCCGACACTCGTCCGTCCACTGCTTCCAAACGCGCATCACTGTGCTGCTGTTACGCTGCACACGAGAGGCTACTGCACGATACGACAATCCAGCTTCACGAAGGCCGATGATTCTCCCTCGTTCAAACTCTGTAAGTTGTTCAAATCTCGCTCTCTTTCGTCGACGAGGCATAAGTACAGATTGAGTTAACGTTTACCACTAGCAGATAACCACCGATAACCATACACGCCTCGCTACAGCCGTCTATTTATTCGGATCCATCAGCCGTTCAGAGGGCGCTGCTCAGCATACGCATGCGCTACGGATTTGCAATTCTAATCATTTGCATATCATGTGCTACTTTGCATTTCCTGAAAATTTCAGCTCACTCGCGTAAGTCCTTCATGGTGTTGCAATTTTCACAAACGTGAGTGTATAAAGCGGTTCGCCAGTACTCGGAATAGTTAGCTTTTGTTTATGTACCGTATTATAATTATTGATTACACTGGTTTAGAGGTAAGGAAAATCGTAAGTTTATTCCTTGTCTTTAATAAATCTATTGGCTTTCAAACTTAACGCTGAAACTCTGACTTCCTTCCTATGAAATTCTAAACACCTGAATCAAATGAAGTTAAGACTGTTAAGCGTATATGACTGCTCATATTTGCTGATTCCTGAAAATTTTCATTTCATTTCCTTGCTTTAAACAGAAACTTTAAAATAAATCTCATACTGATAGTTCAAGGGAGTCCCCCATCGACCGAGCGGTAAAATCGATAAACACTGGTAGTTTCGATTTGGGTTTGAATCTACGAGAACGCACTGGCTGCATGCAAGCTATGGAGAATCAGTGCTTCTTCAAGGTTACCAATAATATACCCATACATTACCTCTCTCATCATATCTACTAAAATACTTAATAAATTTAATTTAATTCACATACATATATGTATAAACTGGTGATATATATATATATATATATAACGTGTTGCTGCTTTCAGCGAGCAATTGGATTAGGTTTTACTTTGCATTTATTCTTATATATGTATATTTTAAGCGATAGAAATATCATTTAAGAAACTCATGATTCAAGTTGCATATTTAGGTAAATCATGAAAAACAAAAGTAATAATGCTATGCTGTAGTAATGCTGTGGTTTAGTTTTAAACTCATCAAAAATCGATTAATATCGTCAGCTTTTATCTATTTAAAAAGCAGACAGGTGCGTTTTATTTAACTTGAATTTGCAGTGAGTTAAATTTATTCAAAAAGTTTCATGTATCTAATATATTATGTAGTTCGTCGATTACTAACAGCTCTTTACTCAGTTTTCCTTTCTGTCAGGTGTGAGAACAGCTGTTAATGCGGAAGTTGCAAATGTTTTCTGAAAGCTCATGTTATCACTGCCATAACATTTTGCCTTGTCAATGTATGATTAAAGGATTAACATGCAAAAACAGGCTTCTGTTTTATCTTTTATTTGAGCGGAATTTTAACCTGCGATGGCATAACTGGAGGTCGTCAACTCAACTCTAATCTAGTTACAAGTGGTTAATAGAGATAAAGTGAATTAAGATAATCACAACTATGATGACAGTGATATCGATTAGAAACCGTTTCTGAGTAGGTTGATGACCTTGATTGCAAAAGAATACGAAAGAAGAACATGGATAACAATTGAACACTTATTTTGTGATAGTACATTATGACATTTTATTCTTCTTTAACGACTTAGGATTCAAAATGTGACGGAAAAATAATGTTAAATAAAATAATTGTAGCAGTTCAAACATTATTATGGGACATTCCTGTTTGCCATCCAACTTTAAGGCGCTGCTGCTACGGTGATATCAAGTCTATTGTTTAGCAAATAGACTTGATATCAAGTTCAGTAGCTTGCTAACTCTGTTGACTGCAAGACAACAAGTGCGTGTAATGTGATTTCTAAAGTCGTCGAGCCACAAATCTTCTCAAACATTTCAGAACCAGTACAGTTTTTCAAACTTTTAGTCACCGAAGACTTAGTAAATAATACCGTTATGGATACAAGCAAATACACTAAAACCAAATTGGCGTTGAAGAATCTAAAGAAGAATTTCCTTTACAAGGCTTAGCTACATACAGATAATATAAAGTTTGGGCTTTTATTGTTGTTATCTTGAGTTTATGAGCACGATGCATGTGACCAATGTGCAAGAATATAGATCAACGAATCATAACACCACTAAGCAAATTTACAAAAACCAATTTAATTAAATACTCTGGATATTACATTTAAAAACATCCGACCCTACGTGTATCAAAATGCCAACTCTAAAATAGCTGACAGGCCATATTGTAAAATTCACTGAAATGGAAAGAGTTAAAATAACCGTAAATTCACCAAATCTATTTTTAAAGCTTTCTCTTAAAACTCAAAATTTTGCGACAGTTTAGTAACAAATAATTCTGAAGGAGATTTCTTTCCCCAAACAAAATGGCTTCAAGTTCGAATCAAACATCTTTAAGTATTTTAATGTCAGCAACCGCACTTTTCCAATAATCAGAATCTTTTATTTAATTTCACAACCTGTATTTTCCCATTTTTAGAAAAAAAATAAATAAATAAAACCTTTTATTTTTTTATCGTGCTTTATCTGAAGACTCAAAATTCTGAGGCCTCATATTTACATTACAATAGAAGGTAAATTACGTGAATTTCAATTATTCGAATACTCCAGTTTAGAGTTAAACAGCAAGAGCTATTTTGCTCTGCTATTGAATGTGAGCTAGGGAAATTAGTTTCGCGAAAAGAGTAGATAGTATACAATTGTGTGGAGCAGAAGGCATAATTTCTCTTTCACATATATAGATAATCTTCACTTGGATGAGATTTAAATTTAAAATTTTAGAAACAGTCATGAAGTGGCTAGAGCGGCAGGAAGACTGTCACTTCTATATTTAAAAAGAATCCAGTTGTAGTCGTATAAATTCATCGAACCCCCCCCCAAAAAAAACCTTTATTCATAATTATAAACAAAATTGATGAGGTTTTTATGCAAGGTACTGTTCTAATTAGCTTTACTGTTTTTAAATTAGATGCAATATTCATTATAATAATAATCAGCTCCTCTGCAGCTATCTCTTTCAACTGAACGGAATAGAAATGTGCGACAAACTACAAGTATTTCATACTTTTTCTATTTTTCGGCGTTTTCCGATTTTTCCACTAGCTTCTTTCTTCTCCTCTTAATGCGCGCTATGCACTGGCTGTAATTAAAACGACTTAATTAGAACGCACGTGCAGAGTAACTTTCGCCTTGATAAAGAAATATTACTTTAGATATCTCTTAAAATGATTGAATAGTTTCATTTAAATTAAAAGCCAGACTATTGATGAATTTTGCCTATTTTTTAAATACAAAAAATTCAGTAATGATGTAATATGCGATCAATCGCTTTTAATTACCTATGTATCTTTTAGATGGTGCCACTGAAATTGGTTGTTGATTAAACCATTTCGTTTTCTAGTTATTTTATCGCAAGTTAGAATATTTGAATATTTTTAATTTTGAATTCATTGAATTTTTTATTTTATAAAGCTATTGAAATTTAAAGGTACTCCACTTTAATAAGTTATTAATTAATTAATGGAATCTTTTTCATTCATGTATTTTTAATTAACTGTCTGACCGGTACAGTGGTTAGCGTCGTTGATTGCCGTGCCGAAGAACCCGGGTGCGAATCCCGGAGAAGACATGGATGTTTGTAAAAATATAGTGTCCGTGCGGCATGGGAGCACTCTAAATATGCGGCGAGCCGAAAGTCCTCTCGAGAGGTTTGTGGTAGAGGAAGAGGGTAGGAAACCTGCGAACCCGTCCTCCCGGGGTGCTCTCCATCAAAACTGGGGGCGGAAATGAGCTAAATTGCACTGTCACTTGTAAGATGCTCAAGGCTGTTGCCTACGACAGACGTAAACTTGCGCTCCTTGCCACGAGGAATTTCGTGGGGTTGGGCTGACTATAGGTCAGACAAGTGCGCATTAGCAACAACAAATGTTTTTAATTATTTTTATTCATTTTCACATTTAAAGATAGCGTTTCAATGGCGCATTCTAAGAAATAACTAACTAAAAACGGTAGATCACATACTACATCATTACCAAATTTTTTTTCTCCTAAATTTCACCTCAGATTGATGGATTGAAATTCGATTGAAAACTTAAATTGAACTGAAAGAACCGAGAACTGGAATTCAATTGTTATTAAAGACTCTGTTGTAAAAGATAAATTTAATGATAAAATACCAGAATTTCTCAACGAAACTGTTTTGAATTACTGCTGCTCATAAATTTGGCATAATTCGGTATACAGTGTCAAAAAGAGATGCATCACAGTGCAAAGAGATGCATATCAGTCTTTGAATCATTAGAAAAGAAACGCGTAAAGAAAATTTCTCACAAAGAATAAAAGTCTTAGTTTCAAATACGATTCCACTTGTATAAACGTTTAATTTTTATTCAGATATAAATGCTTTAAAATGAGAGCAGAAAATTTACTATAGATTTCCATTTTTCCAAACCCGTTGTTTAAAATTCATTTCATTTCGTATGATGTAAAATTTATAAATAAAAAAAAAGAACTGAAATTCTCCTATTTAATTAGTTTAAAATTCTTGGAAATGGCATTTAAACAAATCAAATACCTGTCCAGTCCAATGTCCTGTTCTCCCATAACCAAAAACAGCCACCAGTCTTCAAATTCTAATTGCATTTGTTATGCTCACAGCGCGTTCTTTTTCATTTTATTGCTGTATGGTCTAATAACTTACTAATAGCTTCATGCCATGTAAAATCTATTTTGAATAATATGTGCTAGTTTTATATGAAAAGAGTAATATCTCAGATTTCTTACAATCAAATTTCAATAAAACACTGCCATGCATTTTTTAATGTACTTTAAAGATAACAAAAAATTTTGTATATAAGACGTCTTCAGATATGTGAGTTTGATACGTTGAAAGATAATTACAAAAACGAAATGGCTTATTTTGAGGTAAAACTAAGTAAGTAAGCTTTCTTTTAACTTAAGAGTTAAAAAATAAGTGACAAATTATCTCAACATTTTTTCCTATACGTTTGACTGCGCGTAATAATTTTGATACAATTTTCGTGTATCAAAGTGTATTTTAAGAGGAAAATAATCTTATATGCTGATAACTGAGATATACACATGCAGAGAAGGTCGAAAAGTGTATATGAGAGACAATTATAAATTATTCACCAAATTTCTTATATTTGTAATACGTTTAAATTGCCAAATTTGAAATCATTCAAAACTAGAAATTTTCAAATTTAGAATGACTCCTTGCCTTCTTTGTGATCCTGCATAAGAAGGCACATTAGAATGAACTTACCTCCAGCAATGAGGCCCCTTGCCAGGGCCTGAGCCATTTTTCCAGCACCGATGAATCCAACCCTCATTTTTGTGTGATGTCTAAGAAACTTCGATATTTCCCAGACTTTTCGAAGCAACACAGCTGTCCACACTCCAGTTCCGAGTCGAGATGAGGGACGCAGGTTGCGCGCGCGGTGAAATGACATGCATGCGTCACAAGCATTTGACACGTGATAAAAAGACTTCGAAAACAAATGGTGTCTATTTCAGTGATAGTATGCGGGTGTTAACTTTGATTGGTGCACAGACCAATGCCTTTTGTTAATTGCTTATCTCCAGAAGATCAGACTTTGTTCTGAATCATCGTTGTAAGGGCATGATCGTAAGGATTAATATTGCTCGATACGGGGTGAGATTTCTAGGAAGTTCTGATTCACATTTCTTATCGTCCGTAGTTATTTACATAGAATTTTGTTTCGGGAATTTTCAGCAAGGTGCCCCGTCGCTTATAATTGATTTGTTTGAGAAATAATGACTTTAATTGCATAACATCGGATGTAATTAATTTTTTTAATTCATAAAAAATAATTAACGAAAATGTGTGAGGTTTTTCATAAAAACCGTACTATATAGATTAGGATAAGCACTGTCCATTCTTAAATGAGAGGATTGCAACCACTTCCGTAAGCATCTTCCATGCTTAGCTAAGCGGATTTCGTTCAATTCCGCAGAAGTAAGAGGGAGGATTTGCAATCTAAAAACTTCAGATTATAATCTAACAACCTCGGAAAAGAATTCACCATTAATTTCTTTTTTAAACTTTGTAATAAAAACAAGCATGGAAGGTTATACAACTCTCTGGCTTTTCTTTTTGAATAACAATAATAACTGATGTTGCCAACTTTAAAATTAATTTTTAATGAGGAATAATATTGAAATTTAACATACAAAGTATTTCAGTTTAAAAAGCTCCGACATTCGTTTCTGCATATCTTTGTTGAATATAAGACGTTGTAGAGTCATTAGGTTTTTTTTATGCTGGAGAGGTGAAAAATGAGCAATGTCCTCGCGGGGACTAGAACCTAGATCTCTCGAACTCGCGTCAGGATTGGGGACCCATTCGCCAAACCCTGGTAGTAACGAATCAATATCCACCAACTTTTACTTCTAGCCCCACTATAAAGTCATTAGATTATTTTGAAGCAGGAAGATGTGAAAAATGAGCAGTACCCTTGCCGGAACTCGAACCTGGACCTCTAAAATACGCGCCGAATGTACTACCGTTACACCACGAAGGCATGTTGGAAGGAGGGTGGCAATACCTTATAATGTTATAAAAAGAAAAATATTAAACTATTAAAAGAGTAAATTTTTTAACAGTATTAAAATAATGGAAAAGTTATAAAGGCTTGTAATTGATACTTTACTGCAAAGCTGCATCTAGAATAGTAATACTACTTGTAAGGTATTTCTCCCGCCTTTCAGCATGCCTTCGTGGTGTAATGGCCAACACACTCGGTGCGCATTCGAGAGGTCGGAGGTTCGAGTCCCGGCGAAGGCACTGTTCGTTTTTCATGTCTTTTGTTTCCAAATAACTCAATGTCTCTAGATACTGTATTATTATATAATATCAATAATAATAGTAATACTGTAGGTGTGATACTACATCTATGGTTGCAACCGATAGTATGTACAAGACTAAAAGTTAGAATACTTGAATGAATTTCTAATATGCACTACCCGACACTGAAAATGCAACACCAAGAATATGTGACTCGAAAATTATGAAAATTTCAGAGTAGACGCACGTCAAGATGTTACGCGAATGATGTGAAATGAGCAGCTCTCCAACGCACGTTAAAGAAGATATAAGAGAAGGAACCTGCAGAATGTTCAATTTTCGTGCCGTTATATATCCTAGGGAAGTCATCGTAGAAAATTTGTCTTGCCTCAGAAGACGCGTGTGACAGCAGAGAATGCCAGGCCGTCGTCAACGGAGGCAATTCCAGTAGACAAACGGTTTTACGAAAGTCATGGTGATAAGATTGAGAAGGGCACGTTGGTTCATACGGCAGGTATCAGCTGACACACACCTGGACGCGTCCAAGGTGCACCGGCTGTGGCGACGATGGTTGGAACAAGGAAATGTGGCAAGTTCGAGGGGTGCCGGTACAGCCAGAATGACGTCAGCACGCATGGATCGACGCATTCGCCGACAAACGGTGGCGCACCGACAAGCCACTTCTACCTCAATTCTGCAGCATGTTCAAGACACCCTGGATGTTGCCATATCGACCAGAACCATTTGCCGTCGATTGATGGCTAGTTGCTTGCATTCGTGGCGTCCGTTAAGAACACTGTCATTGACCCCAAATCATAAACCCCAACATCTGTAATAGTGCCGGTTTCGAGTAATGTGGACGACGGAATGGCACAGGGCGTGTTCTCAGATGAGCCACGCTCTGTCTCTCCAATGATGGTCGCCGTGCACAAGTGTCGCGTCGATGTGGAGATAGGTCTAACCCAGCAGCAATTTTGGAATGACTCCCCGCGCGACAACGCGGCATCATGGCTTGGAGCGCAATTGCGTACGATTCCAGGAAACCTCTAGTTCGTATTCAGGGCACCATAACAGCCCAACGATACGTGGATGATATGCTATAGCTGTTAATACTCCCATACCTCCAGAGAACGACCAATGCCCGTTATCAGCAGGATAAAGCACGACGGCGCACTGCTTGCATCAGTCAACGTGTCCTGCAATGTGTACAGATGCTTCCCTGGTCAAGTCTCTCCTGATCTCTCATCGAACACATTTGGGTTATGATTGGACGCCATTTAAATCCCTGCCATTGCCGCGTTCAAAAGACTAACTATGGCAAATGGTTGACAGGGAATGGAGAGCCGTTCCTCAGGACACCATCTATAGTCTTTGTACCTAGACTTGTTGCTTCGTGTATCGCCGCCCAAGGTGGTCCTACAACCTACTGAGCCACGTTGTTCTCGTTCTGAATTATGCATATCATTTCGAAGTAAAGAACATTTATTGTTCGTTGCTGTCTCTCTCTGTTTGCCAAATTCCATCATTTTCTGTCCACTCTTTCTTGGAGTTGCATTTTCAATATTGAGTAGTGTATATTCCTCAACAAACACGCTCTGCATGTGACCTTTAAACTGCTTTCGTTAAAACTTTGAAATGAAAGTTCCGGGGACAGAGCACAGTAAAGAGAATCTAAAACATAACAATCTTAACATGTTACTCCCAGAATGTTTTGCAATTAAGAGAGACAGCATTATGTGGTGAGTAAGCAGTTTGGAATGAAATCGGTGGTTCAGGTATTTTCCATGCATGTGGTGTCCTGAGGCAAGTATCTGCCCCAACATTTAGTAATTCTGATTGGTAAATTAATTATAGTAATTAATTTTCTGGAAGAACTAATTCTTAATTTTATTAAGAAAATCGGGGATTTCTTCAATTTTAGAGATCCTATGTAACTTGTGAACTATATATTATTGGAGCTGATATCTTGGCATACATAATAATAGGGCTAATAATAGCCGTGAAAATACGTCTGTAATCAAAAAGGTCAAGACTTCAGCCATAAACTAAAAATACACTGGTTATCATTTAATTAAGGAAAAATCACAAAAATGGCCATTACTTAAAACGTTACAAGCAGAATTTAAGGAAACTAACCCACAGTATACAAAACATAATACGGTATAAAATAACATGAAAAGAAATTAATAGAAAACTATGGTGTTATAGAAATCAGCATATGTATAAAGACTTAGGTGCCAGAGATACTTGAATAAGGCTCATGTTCTATAGCCGCATCCTGAGTAGAACGCATAGCAATTGTATATTTTTTGCTAGTATAACATGGCATTATTTCAGAGTGAGAACCAACAGAAATACTGATTCTCTTGTGATGCGTGATTACAAGTCTTCAGATATAGAGTTACTCCGCGGAAACCAGGTTAATGTAACGGCAATAGATTAACTACTGTTCAGTTTGTGGATATTAAACAATTATATGGCATATTCTTATGTATAAAATGAACAAATTGGATGTGTCAGTTTGGTATAGGAAAATTACCTTCAATATGAAGTATGATCTCCTGCAGAAGTAATACAGTCATACAGCGATGTGCGATGCTGTCAATTATGCAGTTTATCAGTTCCGTAGGAAGTGAGATCCCTTATTTTTGCAAAGCAGTTGCAAGCATGGCATGGGTCTGAAGAGGAGGATAGAGAGCAGCTATATAGCTTCCTAAAGCATCCCAGACATGCTCGATAGGATTCATGTCCGGTGATCGAGTTGGCCACTCCATGCGCTGAATTGTTTGCTGCTAATCATAAACGATGTCAGCCCTGTGCGGTCTAGCGTTGACCTTCTGTAGCAGGAAATAATCACCTATTGCCCAGGCATAAGGACGCATATAAGCATCGAGGATGTAATTTCTATAGGCCTGACCATTCATGGTTCCACGTGGAAAGACACGGAGGTCTGTGCGTCCAGTCAAAGAGATACCATCCCAAACACAGACACTGTCTCTTCCATATGCATCTCTTTTATGGATGTTTGATGGATGATAACAGGTTCCAGGTTTTCTCCAAATCAAATAACGCCTACTATCGCTTTGGAGGCTAAAACCTGGACTATCCGTAAAAAGAATAGCCCTCCACTGATCAGCTGTCCAGTGGATATGTGGACGTGCCCACCTCAAACGTCCCCTTGTATGACGTGATGTCAGCGGCAAGCAATGGCTTGTCGCCTCGCGTACAGACCCTTTCCATGAAATCTTCTAAGCATGGTTGACACTGATACCAACCTTCTAGTACCTACAGCAAGGGAGGATCTGAGTTGAGATTCTATTCTTTCGTTCGCATAACAACAAATATCGGTCATCAGAGCTCGTCGTAGCAATTGGCCATCTTTGCCTGGACCTCCTGGATGGAGATCTGTGGTTAGAAATTGTTGCCAAAGTGTATGAACCACAGAAGGACTCACATTTAGCCATCTAGCCATTTCTTTGTCCTACCTCTAGTTTCCCAATAGCTCTCATCACATATCTTCAGACAAATAATGCCTGGTATCCTTGTTACACATTGGCTATCCCAGATTTCTTATCACAGCGAAATTTGCAGCCTTGCTCTGAAAATGCTATTTTATGCTCCTCTCAGATGACGTATTTCGATTGTATCGCCATTTATTTCCATACTCTAGTTTTATTCAACAATTCTTATTTGACAACATATTCAAATTTTATGCAAACTGGCTTATTTTTGAACGAGTTATCGCTATTTTTATTATTTTCCCCGAATTTTGGAAACCAGTGTAATTTTATTTTCATAATAATGCCGTTAAAACTTTCCTAGTCGTATGCTGATAATGCGGAGTCCAAGTGAAGTTCCTATTTAGCATGACGCTTGGATAATTAAGAATACTTACAGAAGGAATTCGAATACCAAGCATGATGAGGCTATGGCTAGTGTCACGTTTAGCTGCGGTCATTACGTATTTTTCGACATCAGTCATTAAGAAATATGAAAAATTAGCAATGCTTTTGCAAGTATTCGAACTCGGACCTCCCAACTGCTAATCCAATGTGCTTCCAATTGCATCAGGAAGGGGCGCGGTAAGGAAGGTAAAAAATTCCTTACATTCTCCTCTACTTGAAGAAGAAGGACCCAGTAGCCAAACCCAGGTAATGATGAATTATCGTCCTCCACATTTCAGTTCTGGCCATTTGTTTATAGTCACTAGGTATATTTCGAAGCAGGAAACTTGAAAAAACGGCAATGTTCTCGCCGGGTTTCGAACCTCCCGACAGCTAGCCGCATTTGCTTCCAGTTACACATGATGACACGCCTTGAGGAAGGATAAAACTGCTTACAGAGACGTATGCGTCCTAAAAATATCGTCTACATCTATGGAAATTAATTTTGATTTCCCATCTTAAGCAATAATCCTCCACTCCCAGAATTTTATTTTGTAACTTCGATTCATATAGTTATTGTACAGTAAATTTATAAGCCATTTTTGTCCACTGAATTTTTCAGATGTTTGTAATGACACATTTAAGATGACAAGATTTAAAAGGTACGTACCATTTGTAAACCATGCTAAAAAGCAGTTACAATCCTCTGCCAAATTGGGAAATGTGAATATAAAAGAGATGGAGGATGGATCTCAATACGAACCCTTTTTGGAAGCTTGTGTACTTTTAAATTCACATTGAAATAAATCACTTCGCCTGATATTAATGTTCTAATCTCGAAAAAGGACTTAAGCTTCGGATGACTGCTATGTGAAGGGTAGTTGAATGAATCTGCATATTATATTCTTGTGCCAAATACGGCGAAAACCGTGAAAACACTGACAAAGACCATTTTCAAAGATACAGTTGTATGTTTCATTACCCCACAGACCATTATCAAAATCCTTTGCGATAGTCTTTCTGTCAAAATTTGACACAGAAATAGAGATCATCGGCGAGAGTATTTTGATCATATCTTGCCACTACGGTGAATAAGACGCAGGAAGTGCATTAAGTGGCCTTCTCAATTTCCAGATTTAATCCCATGGAACGTTTTCTTGTGCGAGTTTGTCAATCATACTATTTTCCCGCATTTCTAATCGCTAATACCTAAGATCTTGACAACTATATCACTTGTGCTGATATAATCGCCTTATCGATCATCAACCCATTGGCATGCATATTAGGCTATGCATCCACCTTTTTTGATATGATAGATTCAATATAACAGTCTTTCAGGAATATTAGTATTCGCTACTCTTTGAAGAAAGCTGGAGTCTGTGCTTATCTCCACATGCATGCGCTTTGTGGGAAAAGTTTCATCAATCAGCAAATCTGTCCATTGACAAAAGTTGTGCAAAAAAACTTCTCCCCTCTATTATTTCCGCATTCGTTTCCTGATTGGATTCCATTGTCACAGGGGATGAAAAATAAAGCTTATTCTTTAACATGAAACTCATGTGAAGTTGAATGAAAATCTTCTTCAAATATAACCACAAGTAATTAGAAAAAATCGATATGTATTTTTTGTTGTTGTTGTTGTGATTGTTCTGCTAGAGATTCATAATAAAAGCTTTGAAGGACTGCGCCCTGTTAGGTAGGAACATCATCACAGAAATGTACTGTTAGCAAAGCATCTCTTACAATTTTATGAATAAACGCTCATGACAATGTGCTTTTTGATTCCTGCTAGACACTGCAAGTACTTACGAGGTTTAAGTGATAATCCAAATATTACTAAAACTAGACTTGAAATTTTTATATCATCGTTAAATAGCGTTGACCATGTATTAAATAAATTTCCAGCGCCCTTTATTACCCTTCAAGTCAAGGGAAACCAGATGGCTGAAGGGTTTTATCTTTCTTTCTAAGGCAGCTCATTTTTACAGTAATAAAAATCATTCCTAAATATTGGCAAACGAGCATCAGTAGGGACGTACTTAGTTTTTTCAATGAACAGCAAAGTAGACTGAATTTTGCTTAAAATACAGTGAAAAGTGGAATTCTGGATATGGTAGCATATTTTAATGTAATATTCTTTCAGTAAATTCAAAACATGTCTACCCACTACAAGCTGTTGAAAGTCTTACAATAACAGATAATTCTTATTTGAAGTATGTTAAAAGGTCTGATATTAAAAGTTATGGTTGGAAAGAACTTATACTTTGGAATTTTCTCGAACGGTTTGATGGTTTGAAAGAGGGTTTAGAGATCTTCAGATCTGTTCTGTAGGATGTTTTCCATCGCAGCTGAACAGCAAATGCAGAAGACCACACACATAAAACTATTAGTGAAGTTCTGGCAATATGCTTGACAACCTTGGAAAATTTACTGTACCTTCCCCTTGAACTAATCTACAATCTTCCAGTTGTTAGCTGGATGTGTTTACCAAGGAACGAATATTCTTACAGTATACCATATCTCTCTCATTGATTTAGCAAATATGGTTAAGTTTCTCTACAGTTTTTCTAATTTCTGTTGTGCATCTAGTTTTTAATGCATTGATTTATAGCTACAATTTATGAGAAAGCACTAAATATAAAATTCTAAATTTTCAGCAGTGAATTCTTCTTCAATTCCTGAAGAAGAATGAAATAAGTATAGAACAATAATTCTACCAATTATTGAACTTTGAATAATCATGAATTGCATATATTATTAAAATATACTAGAAATTATTTTGATGCCAGAGAACTTATTTAGTAGTATTCGAAAAGCATTCATGCACCATGAAAATAATTCACATACTTTTCTATAAAAAATTCTGTGTTTATTATTCTTTAGCATAAAAATTTTACACAAAATACAATGAATACATAGCTTAGAAAAAAAAAGTAAAAAAAGTGTTTCAAATATTTTCATCAGTTATCTTGATAGGCTATATGATGCACACTGCTACCTCAACATTTGCTTTTCTTCTTGGCACGCAGTTTCTTAATATACAATTAAAGCTCATCAGTTGCTTCAAGTTGTACATCACAAAGTTTCAACACAGATGCAAACCCGGCCCTTTTCCTTTGGCTCCTAAAAATATTTCAAATTTAAAAATTTTCTTTTGTGATAAGCACTGTTACAAGACTCTTGTCATAAACACTGTTATCTTGTAACACTGTTTCAGGATAAAAATAAATAAATAACACAACAAAGAAGTCATTCTATACATAGAATGGAATAAATGTGTGTGTGTATATATAATTTATTTACTAATACATTATTTAGTATATTATCTCCTTCTATAAAGGTAGTTAGAATTCTATCGAAAAGAAGTAAATTATAAGCATGTTTAAAAATAAACCTTAAAAAATTTTTCTAATGGAAACATTAATCAAGAATCAAATTAATCAAGAATAAATTGAAAATGGAAACTTTTAAAAGGTATAATTAAAATTGAAAATGTAATCCATAAACTAAGTAATTATCGCCATTGACTGGAAATTAGTTGACTTTTCGAGGGGCAACTTCCGATTGACAAACCAACTTCCGATCGATTAACAATAATTAATAAATACGAAGGTGTTTTGTCTTTTACTCAAGTAAGAATTATAATGCCAAAAAAGGTATTTTTAGCGAAACGAGTTTAAGCTAAGTAAGTACTGTTGAAGTGAGATGAATTTAAGTAAAATCACTGTATAGAATTCAGTAAAAAAGGGGCTGTTCCGTCACGTTTAAAAATAAATCTCAAATTCATGCGATATTATTGTAAGAGTTTAAGATTTTCTTGAGTATTTTTTTAAGTATTTTCTTACATGAATAAAATGCCCCAGACACCCTTGCCTTTAATCATGCTAACTCAATGAAAACTTTGTACACATTTTGAAGAGAATGCAATCTCTGCAAAAACAATTAAACATGTAAGGGGGGGGGGAATCTGAATGAACTGGTAAGAGATGTTGATGTCGGTCGGGGAAGTGTTCTCGATAAATGAGTGCAGCGGCTCGTCCATCATCCTCAGCTATTCCATATACTAAGTGCATGTCTGCAAGCTCTCTGTTCGTATAGTGTTCCATGCTCTTCGTGTTGTGCCTACCGCTCGAATGAAGCCAGCCTCACTTTCCACCTCCTATACCGCATCACCTGGTGGCGTACAGTGAAGTTTCTGGTATGGGTTTCTATGCAATTCTGATTATGATTATGTCCTACCTTCCCCAAACGTTTGTTGCAACATTTACGGAATATCCTGTATACTGTACTTGAATTATATTAAAAATTAAAATTGTAACGTTCCGAAGTTATGCAATAGAGAAAATTAAGAGAAAACAATTTTTAGAACAACAATTTTTAGAACAGAAGCAAAAATGAAGAAACCAAGTTCAATTGGCTGAATCATCAGAACAGACAAAATTAATCATATTTGCTCTTGTCAGGGGGATGGACAACTGTAGTTCAAGTTTCTCTTTCAACTAAATGGTAGCCACTGATATTATGTAATTTTCAAACCGTGAAAGCAAGTTATAAATAATTGCACAAAAGAATCCTCTACTCAAACCGAACAAACAAAAAAAAGTAAATAAATAAAGCACGTTCTTCAAGATATGGAGCATAAGTAAAGTACAAAAAGATATCAAATTGACAATATGTAAGTATTTAAATCTAATAAATGCACCAAAAGAGACAACTGAAAAAAGCTTAAACAAATCTTCATAATGTGAAGTATCAATAAAAGTATAAATGTGGAGTATCATACAGGTTTCTACAAATTGTTCTAAAATAATCAAAAATTACAACAAATAATAAAGTTAAATAAATAATTAAATAAAAAAATAAATAATAGAATTAAATAAATAATAAATGGTTAAATAAACTACTACAATGCGGAATATCAATGAAAATATGGAGTAATAAATTCAGAGTATCATTGTGAAGAGCTTTTTAAACCTTTTTCGGTTGTTCAGTTTGACGTATTCATTAGATTTAAATACTTACATAATTTTGTAAATTTTGCTTTTTTTTTTTTTTGGAGTTAACTTAGACTAACATTTTGAAGAAATTGTTTATTTACTTATTTATTTGGTTGTTCAGATTGCATACAGGATGGTTCTATGCAATTGTTTATAACTTGCTTTCGCAGTTTAAAAATTGTTTAATGTCAGAAATGTTGATCTGTCTGTCATTTCGTTAGAAGAGAAATCTGAATTATTTTTGTACATCCCCCTGATGAGGGCATAGGCCCTCTGGCTTTCAACTTCTTCATTTTTGCTTCAGCTCTAAAAATTGTTCTTACTGGTTCTTAACATCTTCTACTGCAATTTGAAAAACTTTGGAATGTCATAATTTTAGTATTTAATACGACTCATAGTCATACATTTTTCATTCTGATGCGATATGGAAACCACATAAAAAATTTCGATAGAAAAATAAGCTAATTCTCTCTCATTATATCAGCAACAATCACTCGCAGTTGTTAATGATTTTCGTCTTTCTAACAAAATGGTCGTAAAAGCTCAAGTTCCATCCAATATTTCACCTATATTTAATTTTAGTCGACTAAATGTCGCAAAAAGCTTATCATAATTGATCAGAAGACAATAACGCGAACAAACAAATAAACCCACAAACAGACATTCTTCTTTATATGTATAGATCCTGTAAAGCTTATCAATTTTTGATTAACAAACTCTACGATTTGAAAGTGAGCAGTAACAACTTTTCAATTAAAGCATTTTTATCTCCAACTCCCAAGACTGTTGCCACTCGAAAAAATGAATGCGAAAATTAGCGCTTTCAAAGTTTTTAATTAGTATTTCGGCTTATTTCAGTCGTACGAAGATGGGAATAGTCCAAATGGCCTGCCATGAATTTTTGGAATTGGGAATAATGTATTTAATGTTTGGCAATGCTATTTTTATTTCATCGTAAAACTTCGAAATTTTTTATTAACAAACTCTAGGATTTGAAAGCGAGCAGTAGCAACAACTTTCGAAACAAAGCAGACACTTATCTCCAGGGTACGAGACTGTTGCCCCTCGGAAGAATGAGGGCGAAAATTAGAGTTTTCAGAGTTTTTAACTAATATCTCTGATTTTAGCTTTTTTTTTTTTTAAGTGGACGTAGACCTTTTCCACGACTCAGAAAAGAATTGTAGAAATTTTGTTGACGATAGCTATAGTAGTGACTAAGTTATTAGAGGTCAACCAAACACACAGACTTTCTTCTATATATACATATAAATTATAGATGTATATGTATAAATAATTTATAATTATTATAAAAGTAATAATTATAAATTATTAAAAGCAGTTAGTTTATGCACAAATTACACTTCTATTACTTGACAACAAAACTTTAGAATACTAGAATAATTATAAAATACAAATGATAAATTTTGAGATATTGAATACAAGAATTTAAAACTAATTATTAATTTAAAATAATTACAAATAGAAATAATAAAACTAAATAAAATGACATCTGTTTTAAAATTAGCTATGCTTCATCACTGTATTCATTATATATACATATATGTATGTAAAAGGATCAAACTTAGAAGTAATAAACTGCAAAAATTACGATGGCGTAGAAATGTTGATTCATAATGAATAGTAAACATGTTGCAGCCATAAAGAACTTAGCACATTATTAAAAAATGTTATCATTTTTTATAACTTTGCAATTAAAAAAAAGGAGCAGACAGCTAACCAGCTAGGACAAAGAGTAGCGAGCCAGTCCATTATTTCAGATTGAAATCTTAATTCCGACTGAGTTAGTTTTGGTTTTGTAAAATTATTACTGGCTGTTTGAGTTTTAGTTCCATTTACAGGTACATCATCAAAATTACGTAAGAATCATATGACATGGATTAGTCTCGAAATGACACAGTGCAAATAGACATTACTGTTTTTAGAATACAGAGGGGAAATTAATTTATGCCGCTAATTGAAATTATAATTTATCTTTTACATTTTTTTTTTTTTAGTTTTCTTATATATACATTAGCTTTTGTTGTTCTTGCTTATGCTCTCTTGTCTGACGGAGTCAGATCAAGCCCACGAAATTCCTCGTGGTAAGGAGCGCAAAATTACGCCTGTCGCTGGCAACAGCCTTGAGCACCTAATAGGTGACAGTGCGATTTGGCTCAGATTCGCCCCCAATTTTGATGGAGAGCACCCCGGGGGGATGGGTCCGAGGGTCTCCCACCCCTCTTCCCTACCACCAAACCGAAAGGGCTTTCGGCTCACCGCATGTTTAGAGTGCCGCCATACCGCACCGACACTATACATTTATAAACATCTATGCCTTCTATGGTATTCGAGTTGAGTTCAGTTCAGTTGGCATGAGTCTGGCAGCCTATAGTCAAAACTTTGACTTTCACTGCCTATCTTGGAAATTGCCCTTGGGCTTGGTAAGATAAATTATAAAGGAGTAACCTCCACGCCAAATGGCGAAGCTAGGATCAGTACTAAAGTACAGCATTTGTAAATAAAGATAAAAGATGAGCCTCCAAAATCAACAAGCATCTAGTGCTGCTGAGCTGATGGCAAAAAATAGTACCACAGCAGTGAAAGATTGAAAAATGAAAATATTATGTGTTAAAATATAATGTGAGAAAGAGAAAAGAGCGCGAGCCCTTCGGCACGGCCGTCAGCGACGCTAACCGCTATACCGCTTGGGCGGCATACTGTTGCATTATACGGGTTCGTGGATTTGAGAGTATCCGATGAAAACACGATGCAGAACAATAAAAAGCACAATTTATTTACAGGAATCACTATTTACTGCACAGTTCCAAAATTACCTTTAAAAGCGTCGAAAATCTACAATAAATACGCTGAAACAATCAGCAACACAGCTTCAGGCTGTAACTGTAAAGGTAGCTTCACGGCAACACTAAACTTATAATAAACACCGTGGAACAATCACCAATACACTGTCAAGCTATACTGTAAAGATAGCTTCACGGCAAAGCACTATCTCGATTGCTTTCCGTTCACAAAACTCTCGCGTAGCTTAGCACTCACAGTAAGCAGCTATTCTCACAATAATCACAACGCTCACACTACTTCACAATTCTCGCAACACTTAATCACAATCTGCCTGCTCTCAGAAACGCAAGGGTTTATATAGCTTTTCTTTAAGTTCCACACGTTTCGAGAAATATCTCGACAGGAAGTTATTCTAGAAGCTTCCCGATTGGACCATGGGATATCATCAATTTGGTCGCCAAATGGGCGATAAAGTCGTCAATCTGGCAACCCTACCATACATTATTTTATGGCAACCCTAGTGCTATGTCGGAAAGCTTACATACAGGCGCAACCGCCGAATTTTTCGCAACAATACATTAGCTTTTAATTCCATTTACCTGCTTTTTAATAAAATAACTTAAGCCAGTTATGGCATTGTATATTATTACTCTACATTACTACCCCCCAACACATTATCAACAATCATAGATTAAAATTAAAAAAAAAAAAAAGATGTTTGATAATTTAACATTTTAGAAGGTTAAAAAGAATTAATTTCAAAAAATGAAGGAAAAGAAAAATTAAAAATTTAGACAATGTTATGACAAAGAAGCACAGAAATATATAAGGGGTAAAAATGCATATATAATAAGTACAAAAAAGTAAATAATAATAGGTTTACTGAACTTAAAATGCAGCAATATTTATTAATCATTGCAGGATTTCCTTCAACAAACTTTTTTTCACACATGTATTAGACTAAAATGCTGAATTAATCAATTGCTGAAGATTACATAATTAAGAAATTACTAAATAGCACTCAACATTGAATAATAATAATATTTATACCTCCAACACATTAGGAGTCTACACTGCATACATGCACAGCTCATAAACCAGTCACCATTTTTGTGGCAGAGTAGTTTTTCATAACATCAACTACAGAGCCGCCCAGACGGTATAGTGGTTAGGAGAGTCTGCTTGTGATACTGAAAGACCCGGGTTCGAATCCCTGAGAAAGCATGGATGTAAAATTGTCTGTCCCTTCATAGGAGGTACCGGAGGCTTAGGTGCCTCCACAATAAAATGGTCACCATTTCTGGCCGCAAGTGCCCGCCATTCAAAAAAAAAAAAAACATCAACTACAGACCTCAGTTTACACAATTAGCCCTTCTACACAATATTGCAATTGCAGAGAAAGATGCACAATTCGTTCTTAATGGTCCAAATATTCTTTAATATTATTCTTTAGCATTATTATAACATAACCATGTAACATGTTGCATCTTTATCTTTCGTTTATTGCCTTTAAAAAAGTCATGTGAGATAGTTAATAAAACATGTCTTTTGTCTTTGCTAAAGGAACAGTAATTAAATATAACCAACCAATAGAATTTTAATAAAAAAAAGCACGCTAATAATAGAAAAACTCAAAATTAAATTACCCTTAATTATAAATTACCTAAATTACATTACCCTTAATAATAAAATTTATTATCACAGGTAATGCTTATTTACATAATTTGTAGTCTTACAATTTCATTAATTGTACTGTGGTCAACTTAGCTTGCATTGTAACTTTAGTCATCATTTACCTAAATATTCAAATGTTACTTTAAGCTGAACTGAACATAGTTTCAGTACTTGAACTTTTTTTGCATATATTAATTGTACAAACAACTTTATTTATTGTTTGTTTTAAATAGTTTTGATGCAAAATATAGCTGCAATACAGTGGTTATAAAGTTCTGAAGAATCTATGTTGCACGACCTGAATTTAAACATTTTTTTTTTTTTTAATAATTGGGTACTAGTTAATCACATAACATGCAATCTATCGCTTTTAGTTATTTATTTATTCAGTAGATGGCACTACTGAAATACTATTTTTAAATTCGATTGCGCGATAAAATGGTAACGGGGGGGGGGGGGATTTTAATGCCATACTTTTTTAGGTATCCCAAGTTCCATCGGTTTCTATAAATATAAATCGTAATTTTTCCCCCCTCCTTAAACTCAATTTTAGAATATGCATTGATGGAACTTGCCAGCAATGGAAAAAACGGAGGTAAAATTTCTGCAGAAATACAAAATTCTGCCTCTAAATGTCTAAAAACCATGGTTGTTGAGGTTTGCGCAATGCGAAGTCATTGCAATTCTTTAATGTTTTTAAAGCGAAAATAAATCACTGTGTACTTAAGTAGAAAAATAGCGCAAAAAAATATTATTTATTTATTTGGAGAAGTGCTTTATTTTTTTAATGTATCAAGTAATGCTTATTTAATAATTAACATTTGTATTTAAATTGCTAAAGTATGTTTTATTTTCATATATTAACAATGTTTGCAGACTTAAGAAAAATATCAACAGTTTGGGAACCTTTTTTTAAAAAAATGTCACAAAAACCTTGCACCTTTAAAAACTTGCACCTGATAAATAACTTCTACCACTTCATCTGTAAAAAATTGCCGAACTGCGCCCAGTTAGTTGTATTAATACATAAGTAAGTCCCTTGAATGAAGTTTAGATAGTCTTCTTGCAGTCTTAATTAAATAACCATTACTA
Organism: Stegodyphus mimosarum; assembly: GCA_000611955.2. Taxonomy (NCBI): domain Eukaryota; kingdom Metazoa; phylum Arthropoda; class Arachnida; order Araneae; family Eresidae; genus Stegodyphus; species Stegodyphus mimosarum. The sequence continues at coordinate 336,953 of KK115719.1, forward strand.
CTGAAATTAACATCTCTTATTTTATGAGTTAAAGTTTTACGAATTATCTCTTATTTATGAGTTATTATATTGATAACATCTCTTATCCCAATTTATTTATCTATTTTAATGCAATTTTTTCAAGATACTAATAAAAATAATAGATAGTATTTTCTCCTGTATAATTACTTTCCATTAAAAATGTACAAAATACATCTGCAATCTATTTGTCTTCAACAATTACACTAAAGTCTCAGAATAAGAAAAGAAAAATAAATACAGAATTTGTTTGCTGGAATACTTTATTGTACAATGCAGTTGTATCAAACTCAAACTGCATGGAAGCTAAACCTGCAGTTTAAAAACAACTGATGAATCGGATTTTTTTCATAACACAAAATGAAAAAATTGTAATAACAAAATAAAAGTGTTTTAAATTTCCCTTACTAAATATTTATTGAAACATACATAAACAATAACAGCCAAAGGGAAAAAATCATATTTATGTTTATTTTCTGTTTCAAATCTAAAGTTCGATACCTGTGAAACATTTTTGTTGGTTACACTTCACAATTGAAATATAATGACAGTAAAATATTTAATTCTTAGACTGATATTTTTCAAATAATTTTAACAAGTTTAATTAATCTTTAAATAACTAGTTTTAATTTCAACTAAAAATAGCAAATTATGAAAACCTTTTAAGTTTTCAGAGAAAATTTACTAAGTGGGATAAAGCTAGAAGATATATAATAGCATCCTAACCTTTTTCTCTTATTTATTAAATTTTTCTTCAAAGCTTAAATAAAGATATATATGTTTATATGTAAATAATTATGAACTTCTTTATTTCTTAATAGTTTGACACTTGATGGTGTTTTGATTCTGATACAGTTTGTAGCCTTGGAGAGAAATTATTAAAAATTACCCTCATCATGGATTGTAGATGTTTGTCGGTCAATTGGGTTCTTTTCTTATTAATTTTCCACTGTGGAAAAAAAAAGCAGTTCACATAATCCTAAATAAAGTAATTATTATTAATGCAAAAATTCATGACTGAGTTTTCATCTTTGGACGAGTATGAATAAAAGTTAATAGAGATTTTCTGGTGCCTTATTCCCGTTCATTTTTAATGAAAATGAAAATAAAATAAATTCAAACTTCAAAAAAGTAAAATCTCAAAATCACTGCAATACTGTATTTGCAACAAAAGCTTAATTGAAAATTCTTTCTGGGTCACATAAAATTGTTTCGGGGGCTGCATATGGCTTGCAGGTCAGCACTTTGAGACCACTGGTGTAAGGAATTGCAAAGAATAACTAACTCTACTTACTTTAAACCTAAAAGTACACAAAATGTATTACCTTAATAATAAAACTAACAAAGCAAGCAGAAAACCCTTCTAAATGAATAAAATGTTCTGGTCAGAATTCAATTCTCTAATCTATCCTGCTAGCTTCGATTTGGTATTTGTGCAAGCCAGATAAGGGAAACTTGTGATTTAACCATTTTGCTGAATATATATGCTATGATTTTAGTAATTATATAGTAAAAAAGTTACTTTTTATTGTAGTAATCCATTACATAATTGAGTACATTTTCATTCTGTGATTACCCCATCATTATAAAGAGGAAACAGATAATATTGTGAAAACTATGTTATTCAATTTGTATGTTGATGGGTTTATCCTAAGAGATTAACTTGCTTTTTAAATATTTAATTCTTATTTCTTTTTCTTTTTTGTTGTTGTTCTTTTTTTAATTCAAAGCATTAAAGTGACAACTATGTCCTAATAAAAAATGTTTTTAAATTTTATGAAAGGAGAGGGAAAAGATTTTCAGAAATTAAAATTTTCTACTACATTTATATCACTTATGTAATATATGTGCATAATATACCAGTACCTTTATTTGTTACTGTTTACTGCTTAAAAAAATAGGTTATAATCTAACATAGAAACTGCTGGAGATTTAGCACAGTAACTTAAATTAAAAATGAATAACCAGTGTACCATTTAACAAAATACTAGTTTGTTAGCATTTGACACACATGAAAAGGTGGAAAAGACATAATTTTCAAAAATAAAATGAAAGCTAATAAACATCAAAATCTGAAAGAAAAGAAAATAATGTACATACTTTTCAAGCTACCCAAATAAGCAGTGTAAGTAGCTTCACCTGTCACTTCTCCAACTACAGCAGGATTTTTCCGAAGAGTATGAACATGAAAACAAGAACCATCTTTATTAGGAAACCCGAAGGCTTCTATTTCTACAATATGATATTTATCCAAGCTGAAAATAAAGTACCTTCAATGAATTAATGATTCATCACCAAGATATGACGAAGCAAACAATTTATAGAACCAGCAACAAACATGGCAGAATATTTTAAATAAGACTTCCTGTAAAAGAGTTTAATTTTTAGTTTTGAGCAAAAGTTGCTCATTGATAAAGGACCTTATTACATCATCTTATGATTCATTCAGGCATTTTCTGAAAAACTCCCCAGCTTCCCTGAATGGTGTGGTGGTTAATGGACATTAACTTCACTAGGCCCAAATCCTGAACAAGCATAGATATTTGTGATTATGTTTTTGTAAAACGGGAATGTTCAAAATCTTCCCTCCCAAAACATTTTTGACAGGTTGGCTTGCAGAAGAGTAATATGAGACACTTAAATTTCATCTGACACGTTAACTTAGGCAGATAACCCTCATGTGCTTTGCCTAAAATTAAGTAATCTTCAGTCTAAAAAATCATCAAATGTGCTTTTAAATTTTCTTTACAAATAAAGATAGAATAAATGATAAAATATGTAACAAAGTATGCATAAACAAAGGAGCAATATTTATAATCATATTTTATCATGGCTTTAATTGCTTAACTATTCAAAGTAAAAATACATGATATAACTGATTAATTTATTAATACAACAAATAATAGAAATCCCTGTTTAGGTAGCAAAAAAATGCATTGACAACATTTATTTTCAGTTCAATCCTACATTAATTTCAATAATTTTAAAAGAAATATATGATATATAAAAAGTGTTTTTATAACTCTTTTATTAATTAGACACAGAGATAATTAGAAAGCTTGAAAAAAATTGCCATCGGATTAAAATTTGCTCAAAAACATTTTTGATTATGTTATCCAAAGCTACACTGAAACAGATACTTCTGAACAATGCTTAGCAAAAATTTCATTGCTAATATATGAGAAAAAGATGACTGAGCTCTTAATCTCCATTGCCAGGTGTCATTACAAAAAAAAAAAAAGAAGGAGAAGAAGAAGAAAGAAAAGAAAGCAAAAAAGAAAAGAAGATTTACCTTTACCTTATTCTTCAAACAAATCATCACACAAATTCTTTATTTAAAACTTCATTTCTTTACACGAAATAATATTAAGGAAAAAGATACATACAGATAGAGATACATAAACATATTTTAATTACATCCCTTAAACAGTATATAAATCAAATTCAGTTTTGAGACAAGCGGAAGTACTACTGTTGTTAATAATCCTCCTATCTCAGACAGATTAGGTCCATACATTTTTTAAGAGTGATTCTTATGAGTGACAACAAGGGCAGAGTTCATCCAGGTCTGTCCTACTTGTGAGGAGAACTTCTAAAGGATCAGATCTGGTAATTTCTTACCCTCTCCTCAACCAACAACATTTGGAAAGGACTTCTGGCTCAAGAGTATTTTAAACCTCCCATGCCAAAAAATACTATACATTAATAAAACACCTATACGTCCTCCAGGGTTCAAACCCATGTTAAGGCTATGAAGCAACTTTTCTTTCATCATGTTAACAGAGCAGTACACCTGGAGGTAGAAACAAAAATTATAATTTTATCTCAAACTTCATAAAATAAGATCTGAATTTAATTCCTAAATTAAGTGATATACAGAAGGAATGTATACAGTTAATCAAAAGGGGTATTGAATTTTCCTACCCCGTATTCTACCCAAAATAAACATTCTTAGATCACTTACTGAAGAAATTTGATTAGAATAAGCATATAAATAGCTAAATCTTTCCATAAAGTCTTTGATTTATATGTTAAAACTGAGTTTTTATCAACAGAAAAAGATAAGGTCATTAAAGACAATTAATATACCACCATAAACTAACAGATCCATGCTAAGATTTATAAAATTATGTGTTAATAAATATAGAAAATTTTCCTAATGTAAGCTTATAACACAGGACAACCCTGAACAATATGGTTCAATAAAAACTTGTCCTTATTCAGATATTGAGGGTAAAGGTTTGATTTATGTGCAAGGTTTAATTATCATTACACCCTATTCTTACATTTAAAATACTGACCAGTCCTTATTGCAGATTCTGAGTAATCAATGATTAGACAGTGAAATGAATGACAACTTTTACCACTATTCCCAATAATACCTAATCAGCAAGTCTCTGATCATTAAAAAAAAATTACAAAACGATAGCAAAAAAAAAACAAATTCACCAATTGCATTAGTAATAAGAAATATTATAAGCAGAAACAGGAAAGTTCTAAGAAATGTAATAGAATATTTGTTTTCATCATCACTTTTACTGACTTATATATATATAGCAATTACAATGAAGAGTAAAAATGTGAAGGTCTTAGAAATCCATGAAGATCAATATGCTTGAAGGAAATCTGATTTCAGAGTCATCACTTTTGTTCTGTGATCAGCAGTAGATAAATATTACAAAAATATTTATTGAAATATTTATTTTCGGGTCATAATTCTTTAATACAGAATGCACATAAATATTTAATACAGAAGTACAGTAATCTCTTAATTATAACTCTTCTTGTTTATGCAACACTCTTGGATGTATGATCGGTATGAAGAATAGCCTAATAATGCTTAAATTATCTTGTTTATATTTGGCACTTTGATGCCAATTTTTATTTATACATCACAAAAATTCTGCCATTGAATTCTTACCTAAAACTTAGTTTTAGATCATTATCTCTCAGTTTAGAGTTATCTCTAACATATATCTGACACAAATTCTTCACTTAGAAAAACTCATTCCTTTTCTTTTTTACACCAAAGAATATGAAAGAAAACAAAATAAAGATAGGCATATAGATGAAGATATATAAAATATTTTGATTACTTCCATTAAACAGCATAAATAAAATTCCATTTTGAAACCTTTGAAGGTGTTGCTCTTGTTACTAATCCTCCAGATCTGAATCTCAATCATAATAGATCTTTTGGGCTATTGGGGGGGGGGGGGTTTTTTT
>KK115719.1:346780-363947 GCA_000611955.2 Stegodyphus mimosarum
TCAACACGTGTATATGATAGCACGAGTATTCAGCCAATCATCGGATGAATTAGTTGGTTCCGTTTTGCGTACTACTTCTCCTGCTCTTGTTTCTGTAAAATCCGTAGTTTTTTCCATATTTTTCGTAGCTCGTAGTTTTTGATGAATTTCCGTAGAAACTACGAAGAATCCGTAATAGTTGGAGTCTATGAGTATATTCCTTTCAAGCATGCCTCGTTTGGAATAAAATTCTTTATGGTATACAAAGCCTTGTCCAGCTACATATGCAATTTCCTTCTATATCTGTATATATATATATAAGGTATATCTATCTCTGTTACCAAAATACTCATCATACTCCCAATCAACAGCTGCTGCGCTTTACCTTTCACACCAGTTTCTGAATACAGCATTTTGTGTAACTGTTCACAATAATTACACATCTCCATGTTTACACATAGTCTTGTTTAAAAGGAAACAGCCATATGTGGTTCTCTTCAAAGTAACAGAAAAGATTTAACCTTCAGGTTTTGAAAAAGGAAATGTAAAAAGAGAAAAATGCATTGCATATCAGCATGAAAAGATAATGGTCCTGAAGTAGAAATATAAAAAAATATATATATATGCTTTACATGATGCCTCATCTTTTTTCTTGCATTCTAGAGCATTAGAAGAAAAACTAAAGCTGGAAGTATTTATTATTATAATTTTACAATGGGTGGAGTAGATAGATGTGATCAGAAGATGTCATATGACCAAGCACTTGAAATCAACAATATAAGTATTATAAGAAATTTTGTGTTTCTTTCTGGATCAAGCATATGGAATTCCTTTATAATATACAGTGAAATAACAAAAAGAAACAAATCCTCGCTTCGATTCCAAGTTAGATGTCACTGGGAAAATTTTTAACAAATATTTTCTGCTTTATGTGCATTAAAACATTCCAGTGGTGCTAACATAGATAGTATTCGCTTTGTAGAAAGGCATTTTCCCAGTCATATGCCACCAAATCCTATAAAAAAAGGGATCTAGAAGAGAATGTGCTGTGTATTACTGCAAGAATAAAAATGAAAATAAAATACTTTCATTTGAAGAGACTCACTTTTGGTGTGAAGAGTGTAAAGTATGATTATGTTTGGAACCATGCTGCAAAGTTTATCACATGCAAAGAAATTCTGCATAATAATAATCAGCAAGTAAAAATAACAGGGCTACCTTTATTTCTAAGAACAATATAAAAAAGTTCTTAACATTTTTAACTTAAACTTTTTGTCATTTTAAATATTTCTCTTTTTAGTATGGGTGCAATTTAATATAAAGCATAAGTGATTGTTCGTGTTTACAAATTTTATATTTTCGGTTTTATTGCAAAATTTCTCTAAAAACATTTTGCAACAAATTGGTTTAAAATTAAATTCATTTAAACTGCATGTACCATATTTTATATATAATTTAAAACCACAAAAAATAAGTAAAATTCTTGTAGTATTTAAAACTGTTGATAAAGATGTGAATAATAATAAACATAAGTGGAGAAAATATTTAAAAAAACGTACCGAAAAGTATGAAAACAGAGCCAGAAGTAAACACAGTTCTCATGATCATAACCATCTTTTTCATTTTAAGTCTTTTCCTGTCATTACCTTTAAAGTTTGATAAATAAGAGGCAATAGCATTAATATCTAAAACAGATTTCCAATAAATTTTCTCCTTTTATTCAGGGGGGGGGAAGAAGTAATCATTATCTTTTGTTTTGAAAATAATGCAAAAAGAAAATCTAAGGGGAATCTAATATTAAATATTAATTTAAAATATTAAATTTGAAACAAATGTAATTTCATTAATCACAAACATTAAATTATAAAGCATGTAAAGTAGAATTTAGGGTAGAGAAATTCTAAGTATAATTTTTTAATTACCTCACATGCACTGCTTTATTTTAAATTAAACCTCACTTTCATTTATTGAATTTGTAGTTATTTCTAAATAAAATATATTTCAGTTTATTTAATTATCATTTCTTCATCAATCTATCTTTTACAAATATGAATTGGATAAACATTGAAAATATCATTTTATTGCTATCTTTAAAAATTACAAAATTGGATAAATCTGCAATGAATGTATGCAAAAAACAAATAGAAAGACAAACACGACAAAGTAAAATTCAAAATTAGGCAAAACAGCAACCTTAAATTGAATTTATTTATACTGAAATACGGGTACTCTTTTTCCTAATTTTGAATGAAAACAGAGCTGAGAACCATTCAAAATCCAACAAGATCATCCCTAATTTTATTAGAAATATCTCATTATCCAGTTTTATCAGAAAATCTCATTACATAAGTTAACAATCCATCCAAAAAGCAATTTTTTAGCATCCCCCACAAATATTTGTTAAAACAAGATGAATTTGTTTGAAATATTGCAGCTTTTGTGCGAGTATTACGCAATTTATTATGATTAATTAATATATTTTACTTCAATTTTTGATAGTAAATATATATAGGATGATTTGCTACCAGACCAACAAACTTGTAGGGTGTGTAGGGGGCACAGAGATGACTCAGAATCACATACGAATGCATGGTTGCAAATGCTGTAGTTGTGAGCTGTGATGCAAAGAAGCAGATAAAAAGAACAGAAATAGCAACACATTAATGGAAAAACAAACATTTTATTGAAAGTTTGTACTACAACATGTGTTCGAAATTATGACCAGAAGTTCTCTGGCAACCCTGACAGTGGTGCTGCATGGAATTCCTTATGTTCTGGAAGATTTCTGGCATGTCCCGTATCCTCCTGGCAGCTACAGATATTTGAGCAATGAGGTCTTCAATTGAAGGAATGGGTGTCTTGTAGACCAAACACTTTATGGAACTCCAGAAGAAGAAATCCATCCATGATAGGTCTGCGTAGATCCATGTGGTACCAGCATGACAAGGCTCCTCCACATTACACAATTGACATCAGCTGACACCTTGATGTAACCTTTGAACAGCAGTGGCTAGGTCATCATGGCCCGGTTCATTGGCCTGCCAGATCACCGGACCTATCATGCATGGACTTCCTCTTCTGAGATCACATGAAGAGTTTGGTGTACGAGATGCTCATCCCTTCAGTTGAAGACTCATCACTTGAACATTTGTAGCTGCCAGGAGAATACGTGACATACCAGAAATCTTCCAGAATGTAAAGAATTCCGTACAGCACCGCTATTAGGCTTACCACACAACTTGCAGTCGTAATTTTGAACACCTATTGTAGTACAAACTTTCAATAAAATATTTTCTGTCCCATTAATGTGTTGCTGTTTTTGTTCTTTTTCTCTGCTTTTTTGCACCATAGCTTGCAAATAGGGCATTTGCAACACTGCAATCCTATATAATTACATCCTACATACCCTGCAAGTTTGTCAGTCTGGTAGCTAATCACCCTGTATATATATTAAATTAAATAAAAGATAACGGCAATTTTTTAATTATCTATTATTCAATTTATTATATTCTGCTGATTAGTAATTTAACAGTAAAATGCATTCTTTTTCAGCTTACAAGAGATTTGACATTAATTCTATAGGCATACAAAATCAGTCACAAAAGTCACTAAATTTTACACAGACTGATAAAAATTGGAAATCTAGGGGAAGGGGATATAATCATTAGCAAATCAATAACAATAATAACAACAATAATTTTTGGTGGAGGTTTCTGTTTTTGTTAGGATGGAGGTAAGGGTTCCAAGTTATGTGTACGAGATATCCGTACCTTTAGTTGAAGATCTCATCACTCGAATATTTGAAGCAACACATTAATAGAATTACAAATATTCGAATGACAAGTTCTAGGTTATAATTTTCAATGCTCCATTTCTTTTATTTCTAAATTATGGTCTTCCAGGAAATTTAATTAAAAAAAATAGTGACAAATGTAAAGTAACTTCATAAAGGCATGACAGTAATTGTGATGCACTATGAAAATTTAAGGGATGATGGTCTCTTAAATTTCCTTAGACCGTGAATTTCCAACTCTGCACAAAATATGTTAATCTGCATCTGTTATGAAGTGCAATAACCTTTACTTTTCATATAAACAGTTTTTGTGCATGCATACAGTGCTATAGAAAGGTGGGTGTAGCCCGCATCAAGTACCAGTTCTGAAAGGATGACCAAAAATTGCCGTTTCTTTTAATGCACCTCTTACATAAAATAACACGTTGAAAGAACGTGGGCCTTTACAATAACTAATTACAAAAAATTCCAAATGAACAGCATGATGCTGTAATGATTTAGTATTATTAAGTGGTCTGTGAGGAGGAGGGAGTGTTCTGTCTTATTTCTAATGAACTGTGCTGGCACTCAAGAATCAGTTCTTTTGACTCATCATCTCATCCCTGCTACAAATATCATTAATCCCAAGTCATTCTGTGCAACAAGAACATATTTTTAACTCCTACATCACAATAATATTCTTGGCGTGGAAACGTTTTAGGCAGTGAGATGGGGAGATATTGTCCATTCACTCATGGAAATTATCATAAAGTACAAAAGTATATCTATTTCAGTTTAGGACATTACTCATGTCTGCTTAATAGCCACACAGACATACTCTTTTTTTTTTTTACTTTAGGATTATTCTGATCATTCTGTGCTGACTATATGTGTGTCTGTAGTTAGTCCTAGTTAATTAATTTTTAAAGTTTTAAGAACTAAAAATGTTTTTGCAAAACAAAATATAATGTATTTTTTTTTTTTTACTTTTTTCATATTTCAGATATTCAAACACGAAATGATAGCGTCCAAGAGCAGTACAACAAAGAAAAAAAAACAAAAGGCCAAACTATGGAAGTCCATTTGCTGGCTGGCTTAATGCTAAAATTTGTTAAACCTTCAGCATCAACATCAAGTGCAGAAGAAAACATTGCAGCATTATGTCAATCTGAGAATGAAATTGAAATTAATTTAAAAACTTAGACAGGACATTCATGAAGAAACAGAAGAGATCAAAGCAAATGATAACTTCAGAGATAGTCATATTAAAGAAGAAAATAAATTAAACGACAGTGCATGAGACAAAAGGGGAACTAATAGTAATAGTTTGTTTTCTGACATCTCTGACTCACCTTTCTTAGTTCCAGATAATCTAAGAGTTGACTTGATTAAAAGAGAAAGTGAATTTTAAAACAAAGAAGCATCATTTGTTTCAGTGAATAGACAAGTGGATAAGACTAAAACAAAGGGTGCTAACTGACAGTTAACTGGTTCTTTATCAGTCAACCAAATGGCAAGAAAATTCTGAGAACCTGGATGGCATACTCAATTAAAAAAAAAAACTTTTACTGTTTTTTATGCAGGCTGTTTGGCACAGATGAAAGTTTCAGTAATAACTTGACACTTGTTTTGAAAAAAAGGAAAACTTTAAGACAAATCTAATTGTCAGTAGAACAACTCATCCAGTTAACCAAACAGCTGTTAAAACAGAAAAAAAGGGGGGAAAATGGAGAGATCTTTTAAACGATTCCTAGATATCGCACTGATTTTTGGCTAACTAAAATCTTTCATTCTTCAGTCACACAGAGCACATATGTTAGCAAAGAACAAAGGAAATTTTCAACAGCTGATTGAACTTCTATCAAAATATAATTCTGCACTAAGAGACCTCTAAATAAAACCAGCAGAGCCAACTTAATCATTGTTGGGTAGGATATTAACAAGCTATTTGTCCCCTACCATGCAAAATGAGTTTATCTCACTTCTGGGTAGAATTGTTAAGGAAAAGATCATGACCAATATTAAAACTACAAAGTATTTTAGTATCATCTTTAGCATTACACCTGACATCACGCACATAGATCAAATGAGGGAAACCATTCATTATATTCACAAACAGAAAAAACAGTTGATATAAAGGAGACATTTCTAGGTTTTTCCAGGTAGCTGGGAAGAAAGCCATCACAAAATGTTTTAAAGTTATTGAATGAGATGGTATAGATTAGAGGTTCTCGCCCTTTTTTGCCACATGCACCCCTTTCGCTATTACTAAAATGTCATTCTCTTCTCTACTGTAAAACTCATATATATATATATATATATGTGTGTGTGTGTGTGTGTGTAATGATTTTGAAGTGTAGTTGTGGTGGCATAGCAGCAGTCCACGACTACGCTTCAAACAGAGGGAAGACAAACAGAGGACGGCGACACAAAAATGAATTAAACAAATTCCCAATCTTTATTTCCATGCATATAAAATCATCTCCATAGATATTTATCAAATCATAATGAAATCTGATACATTTCTATAATTCAATCGTAACGAAATATAATAAATTTCTATGTACATGAGCTTTTAGAAGAAATGATGCAGGCATTTATCTAAAGGTAAGGTGACACGGTGTTGACACAGCAGCAGTTAGGTAAGAGAAGAAGACTTTTGCCACCAAATATTACAGCACTGCATTATATTTAAAGAAAATAAATAATGAAGAATCTGTATAAATATATGTATGTTTCTCACACTGTGATAAAACAACGGTACCTACAGCCATCAAATTTTGAATAATGTAGGTTTCCACCCGAACATCGGCATCTGGAAGCCTAATTTGGAATTTGAAATTTGTTTTATTATCGATTTCATATTTTGTAACACTTCAACGAATTTTTCATTAACAAACTCAACGATTTCAAAGCGAACAATGGAAACACTGTACCGAAAAAAAAAAAAACATTTTTATCTCCAGCATGCGAGATTGTGTATCGGAAATTCTACAGATATGCTCATTTTAAAATTATTTTGCGATATTGCTGTTGAACTGAATTTTATGGTTTAAGTGTGAAGAACATAATAAGGTAACCCACAAAACGTTAAAAAAATGCCCTTTTGTGCATAAAATAAAATCTGAAAGCTTTCAGATTCCCCCCCGCCCAGATTCTACGAACAGGTGGATGATCTTTAAGCAAATTTCAGGAACAAGATGAAATGCTCACTATGAAGCTGTTAAACCTGTGTTCAGATGCTTTAAGAAGATAGTTGATGCCAATGAGGAACTGTATGATGCTTTGGAAACAATCAAAACCAGAGAAGCAGCTCAAACTCTGTTGCCTGCAATGCCTATGATTTCTCGTTTTTGTGTTTATGGAATAACACCTTAGAAGAAGTAAACTATGTTTAAAAGTATTTACAGATTTCTGGAATAAACTTTGAAAAGCCTGTTACCAAGATGAGACATTTAAAGGTCTTTTTAAAAGAAAAAAGAAATGACCTTGTTGAGGAAGCACAGCAATTTACAAAAGATATATGCGAAAAAATTGACACTCGTGTAGTAGAACTGTCATGGGGAAGAAAATTATCCCTGGGGAAAAGGCTGCAGATAAGCCACCAACTTTGGACCAAGAACTGAAAAGGTCAGTGTTAGAGCACTTTAATGGATTTCAACAAGAAATCGATACACATTGCAAAAGGCATGGAATGTATATCAGACTGGTTTGCAGTCGTATAGCTTAGCAATGTGATCAAACCTACGAAACAACTTCCCAAGTTTATATAAAGTTTGATTGAAAATTAGGATAAGCAGATCATATCTTTACAGAAATTCCATGTCTAAGAAGATTTTTAGAAGTTGCCAAAGTTTCAGAAGAATCTTTGGTTGGACTTTTTTAAGATTCTTAGAATTTGTAGTTGAATAGGAACATTCTGACTCTGTTCCCAGTCTCACTTAAATACTAAGATTTTTTTTTAATTTTGTGTGTTTCTGCTGTACCATGTGAGAGAAGTTTTCCAAACCTCAAATTAATTAAGAATTATCTCAGATCCAGTATGAACCACGCCTGACTCTCTAGCTTAATCATTTTGTTAAATGAAAATAGTGTAACTAAAGGTATAAATTTTGATGATGTAATTTCAAAGTTTGCAAAATAAAAAGTTAGAAAAAAAAGATTTTTAAGTAAAAAAAAAATAATAAACTTATAATGTACAGTAAACTGGCTTATTAATAAAAAGACAATTTACTTGTTTTTAATTTATAAAAACTTATTTCAAAATAATTAACATTATGCCTTCTTAATCAATTATATAAAAGAACTGCTTCCTTAATGTATTTAATTTCACATTTCAGTGGAATGGAGGTAACAAGTTAAAATTCCACACTGGGATGCCACCACACCTCACTATGCCACTGAACATTGAAAATGAATTTTGTTGCCAAAAATATTTTATGATAATTATGTGATAAATCATTTCTGGAAACAAATCATTCTCAGATTTCCCAGTTAGCAAAAGAGAAGCTCTCGAATATAATTCCGAAATATAAAATTAGTCAAATCATCATACCTTGGATCAGAAATTAAACATCCGGTGACACCATCAAATCCCAAACTTGGAGCCGCTAAAGCAGCAGCTGCCATTGTATTGGTATTATGAGGAGCAAGAAAACACACATCCCGAACATGCCCTGAAATTGAAAGAATAAAGCAATAAATAATCTATGAAAGAAAATGGGTGATGTAAAAGTATTGTGCACATGCAGAACATTTTATCACAAGGATAGAAGTGCTGCAGAAATTTCCAAAACTTTTAAGCAAGAATTCATTGAAACCTATTTAAAACAAGCATCTTAACCTATTTAAATGTTCCACATAGTTACTAAGGGAAACTACTCTGAACTTGCTCTTCCTTTGACTAAAACCAGCATACAATAATGCAAATTGACTAAAAATCACAAAAGATAGTAAGCAAAAATGTGCAGTCCATGTGAAATTATTTTACTGTCTTACAGTCTATTTTAATGACTTTAAGTTTTATTTATTTATTTACTTCTATTCATTATGAGTAATAATAAAAGTATCAGTATTTTTTCAAGAAACTGAACAGAGGTACAACAAAAATTAATGTGAATAGAAACCTACAGAAAGCTTCAAGAAAAATCAGAAATAACACAGAACTTCTACTCATATTCTTGTATGTTTGTTCTTTCTACAGTGATTAATGGTACAGTTTTTGACCCAAAATTAAAAAAAAAATCCTAATGAAAATTTTCCCAATTTGTTATAAACAAAGACAGCTTATCAGTTAAGAAATGACATAAAGTCTGTATTAATCCATTTGTTCATCATTAATGGAATGATTCATAAGGACTTTTTGCTTAATAGTTTAGACTATTCAACTACATATGTTATATTCTATTGCTATGTTTTGTAATAGCTATGGGACATTGTTCTCAGAAAGTGCCTTCTTTATAACAACTGGATCTTTTTTCTCATCATAACATATTGGCAGCCTGCAGCAGTTTCAGGCCTTCAAAAGCAACGATTCTTTCTAATCCTTACTTTTCAGATTTAACTGCCTATAGCTTCTTCCCCTCTTTCGACATGAAAATTAAGTCCAAAGGGGCAATTTGCCCAGGAGGACTATTAATTTCATTTTGACATTTTGTGTTGGTTCACTTTTCAAATCATTGCCAATAAATATTAGAGCCCTGTATTGTAATTAAAGAAATTAAATAATGAAGAATGTGCATAAATGTGTGTATGTTTCTTGCATTGTGATAAAACAATGGTATCTAGAGCCATCAAATTTTGAATAACGTACGTTTCCACCCGAATATGGGTACCTTGAAGCCCAGGTTTGGAATTTAGAATTTGCTTTATTATGTATTTCATATTTTGTAAAACTTAACAAATTTTGTATTAACAAACTCAACAATTTCCCAGCGAGGAATAGCAACACTGTACGGGGTAAAAAACATTTTTATCTCCAGCGCGCAAAGCTGTGTATCGGAAATTCTTAAGAAATGGCTCATTTAAAAATTGTTTTGCGATATTGCTGTTGAACTGAATTTTATAGTTTCAGGGCGAAGAACATGATATTTAAACACACAAAAGGTAAAGAAAACACCCTTTTGGGCATAATGTAAAATCTGAAAGCTTTCAGATTTATTTTATTTTATTTTTAAGAAGGGGAATTAAATACCCTAAATGAATTTCAAGACAAATCATCTGAACTTGGCAAATAATAAATAGCAACTATTTTGCTAAATATCTTGATATGGGAAATGGCATTAACACTTTAAAAAGAGCATTTTCAGTATGATAGACATAAGATGTGAGGTAAACTCAAATCCCATGACATTCAATTATGGGGCGAAATCATGTCTACTCAAGTTAAGTGAAAATGTCAGTTGCTTAGCATGGAAAAAGTGAAAAGTTATTTCTGAAGTACTAGTGATATAAAAAAAATCTTGCTTTAAAAAAATAAAATGATTCTTCATATTATTTTCATAATTTTAATAATGAAATCCCTTCAAAATAATATAATATCTTGTTTTCTTATGGAAATGTGCTAAAAGTTTCCTACTATGCAAATAAAATTTCATACATATTAAATTATTTACTCACCCTCAGATAAAGTTACAGCTTTATCTTTCACTTCATCATTCAGCAATTTTAAATAGCCTTCCAACTTTAAACTCTTAGGATGCTTTTTCATGGTAACCTTTAATGTCTATAAATTTTGAATGATATGTTTAATAAATGCTATAAAAACAAAAAATAAATAAATAAAACTTCCAATCTGAAAACTTCAAATTACAGCTTAATACGCCAAAGAAAAATTTACAATTAAACACTTTTAAAAAACAAATTATATAAAAAATTTAAATTCTAAAACAAAAAAACAAAAAAAATTATTTGCTTTCTTTTTCTCCCTCTTAAACGAAAGTAATATCTTTTGTTGGCAACTCATAAAACCAATTGCTTACTGTTCAATAAGTTAAAATAATTATATGATTAAAGCTTTAATTTCAAACGTTCTCAATCAACATTTCCTCTATTGACTATAAAATAGTACAAACAGAAAAATATCAAAACATAATGCCAGTTCAAAAACTAGCATAATCAGGCCTCTCTGGTTCAATAATCTGCCTGTTACTTAAATTTCTTGGATTTAGTGCAGTAAATGACCATAACATCCAAATGTTGCAGATAGATAGCATAAGTTTTGAGTCAGATCATACCACAATATCAGTTGTAAGATGATTGCTAATGGAAATGTGGTTGAATGTAGAAATACAAAGTTTGATATAGTTTCCGTAACTAAGATGAATGAATCTCAGTGGAAGAAATGTATCATCAATTTGTTGAAGTGTATAGTATTAATGTCTATCGAGTAAAAAAGTTTGATTTTTATGCCCTACAATAAAGGCAGATTAGATGCATATGATAAGCAATGGTTTGGTCAGCCAAACATGTTTGCCATAGATTCTAATATTTGCATTAAACATAAGAGATCTATTGCCTGAGGCAGATTACCATAAATTGCATTTTAATGAAAAAAATTGCGTAATTGCATGAATGACTGTTCTATTACTGGGGGGGAAAATAAAATGGTAGCCCCTATTTCCATTTTTCATTAAAAAGAATTCTACAGAGTCCACCTTTTCAGTTGGAGAAAAAACTGATTTCACTATGAATTACCAGAATTTAATAGTTTTAGACACTCATCACTGATAAGTACTATGCTACTTGATTAGCACCAACATACTATCTTATCATTCATTCTGATGCTCATAAATTTTTAGAATCATGTTTTGTTTACCCCTTCCAAAAGGAATTTTAACATATAGTAAGAAATTATTTTTATCGTTTAATAAATACTGATGAGTCAAAACATTATGACTACCCCCACATTTTTCTATGAACTCATCTAGATGATGCGGAGAGCTTGTGATTAAACGGCAATGGCATTTAAGTGCTACTGAAGAAGGTAAGGAATCATTTTTGCACTTAATTCTGAGAGTGATGGGAAAGGTTGCTGATCTAAACGAATTTCATAGAGGGCAGATTGTAATGATAAGGAGATATATCTCCTAAGCTGCATAACTGGTATGTTCACAATCTGTCATTGTTAGTATTTGTGAAAAGTGGATAAATGATACTGAAACCATCAGTAGACGAAAATGGGTTGGACATTCACACATCATCAAAGAAAAAGGATGTCAGAGACTGTCCCGCTTGGTACAGCAAAACTGGCACCAGCTGGCAGCTCAGCTGACAATGCAAGTCCAAGTGCAAATGTTTCAGAACACACAGTTCAGCAGACGTTGTTGGATATGGGACTGTGCAGCAGATGTCCCATGTATGTGCCTCTATTGATCAGGTGTCATTATCAACTATGCCTACAGTGGGCCCGGAAACATTAAGACTGGACCGTGAATAAGTAGAAGACAGTTGCCTAGTCGGATGAATCAGGATTCTCATTCATCACGTTGATGGTCATATGTCAGGGTATGCCATCTTTCAGATGAACAGTTGCTCCATCCCTGTACAGCAGGTCATACACAAGCTGATGGTGGCATTATGCTTTGGACGACATTCTCATGCAAAGCTCTGGGACCCCTAGTTATGGTAGAACAGAATTTGAAAGCTGCAAACTATCTGAATATAACTGTGTAACAGTTACACCCTTCCACAGCATCTGCCTTACTAAGTGGAAATGGAATCTTCCAGTAGGACAAATCCCCACATCACAAGGCTCAGATTGTGTTGCTGTGGTTTGAGGAGCATAAGGATTAATTCCAATTAATGTCCTAGTCACCTAACCAGCTGGATCTTAGCCCATCACAGTACATTTGGGATGTCATAGAGTGGCAGCTCAGAACTCAAACACCACTATATCATAATATCTCGACTTTGTAAGACTGCTGCTGAGACATTTGGTACAATCAGTCTCCAGTCATCTACCAAGAACTTGTGGCATCCATGCCAGGGCGAGTTGCATCTGTTTTGCAGGCCAACGATCCTGCAATGCATTACTGGGTAGGTGGTCATAATGTTTGCTCCTCAGTATATATGTTCATGTTAAATGTGTCAGAATATTGCAGAGCAATTAGTTTCTCTCCCTTATCATTATTGGTATCAGAAAAATCATTTACAAAAATGAAAACTTATGCTCACTGCAAATATTTTTCTTCCTAATTTCATTTTTCATGTATAAGAAGTTATTTATAAACTTAAAATAAAATGTTTTATTTTGACAGGCTAAAGCCATATTTAAACATATATTAAAAGTATGACTTTCATAGATGACCAGATCCATCTGCTTAATCAGCTGCTGCTGGAAAGAATGGCTCAATTAAGTTCCCCTCCTTTTAACACTTTCTGCAGTGTTGCTGTACTTCTCAGAATTGATGTCCAGAATATGATCGGATGAAAGGAAGGTCTCTACTACAACACTATTCAGTGGTAATTTCTAGTGTTTCTCTGATTTTGAGACTCCTTTTATGACAGGATTTGATGATGATTTTGGCTCTGGGCCATTCAGTTAATGAGTCTGGATGTTCCAAAGAGAATTTAATTAATGATGTACTATTTTCATTGATGTACTAATTGGCAGAGAGTTTATAAATATCTTATTTATGCTCAACAATTCTTACTGGTAATTTACTAGATATTGAAACAATATATTCAGTTTCTTTGTTTGTAGCTTCATGCAGACTGAGTTAATATACACACCTGAAGCATCTGCTGAGATGTTATACAGTTTGTCTATTTTTAACAACTTCCAGATGGATAAGGTTGAGGTTATGGTAAGTTCATAATGAAATCTTTTGAAAATGGAACTGATATGTGGAGTTTTCTAATAGTAAGGGAATGTTTCAATAAATTTACTTTTATTTTATTCTTGCACTGATAGCAGCTTTATTTTTCAAGAAATAAGTGTAGAAGCTTCTTTATTCATTTTCTTAATAAGAAAATATTCAGGTTTCTAAAAAATAAGGTTTTCAGCCCAAATTATTTTATTACCTTTCTACTGTTCAATCTAATACTTTAATATTCACTTTTCTCATTCAAACACATCTTGCATATAATTTTTTATTAATCCAATATACTTTCATTTTTTAAAAATTTTATTTATTATTATTTAAAACATATATTATTAAATGATCAATATTTTAATACAAAGTTATGAATAAAGAACATTTAAATTATCAAATGATATTATATAGAGATTAAAATAATCTGATTTGTATTCATTATTTATGTGCATGTTGTGAAATAATGTAAATTCTTTCACGTAATTTAAAGCAAATAAATTAACATAAATCACCTAAAACAACTGCTTTCCTGTGAAATCACAAATTACATAAAATTATGACTGAATGTACAAAGAAAAACATGGTGAAATTATGTAAAATTGCGTCTGAATGTATACAAAAATAATAGAATAAAAAAAATATCATGCAATATTTCACCTAGATTTCTAAAAAGCTAAAATTTCTAAACATTTCTAAAAATTCATAAAAAAAATCTCAATTTTAATTCTATAAAATCACATTAAACTTTGCAGCGAATACGATTAATTCATAACAGTATGTTTTTAATGAGATGAAACAACATATTTTATTTTAAATGGAATACAAATTGTTGTAAATGGAAAGAATGGAATTAGACAGATTCTGAGAATGCAAGGAAAAAAAAGAAAAACCAAGGAAAACTCAAAAGACTAACCGACTTTTTCAAACAGAGACAAGATTAAATGTTTATAACTGTAAAATAATTATGAAGATAAACTGATGAATAAATAAAATTATCACTAAATTGTACGTGCATTTATTTTAAGGAAATAAAAATTGCAGTTATGCACATAACTGCAATATAAAGAAACAGATGAAAGAACACATGCTTTCTTTACAATATTCTAAGTATAGAAAGCATCATCAAATGTAATTGAAATTATCTTCTTCTTCAAAAATAAGCACCAATAAACACAATTTAAATATTTCATTTCCATTAATATATACATCAATGATTTTTTTTCCTTCAATATACTGCTAATATTCTGTAAGTTAAGTATTATCAATTCAGTACAGAGATAAGATTGTTTAATAATCTTTTCTCTTTGTGCTGATATTATTATACTACAATTTTAAAATGTAAATAATTTCTTTATGTTGATTTAGGATATACTATTATTTATTTTTCTACACTCACGTTTGTGAAAATTGCAACACCAAGAAGGAATCGTCATAATTGAATGCAATTTAATACACAGTTGAGTGGTAGTGGTACAAATAAATGATTAAATGTTCAAAGCAAACAAACAAGAACAAGAGATCAGAATCAGTATTTTGTGTGGCCACCACGCGCCGCAATAAGTGCTGCTACACGACGTGGCATGGAGTCAAACAAAGTTTGAATGTCTGACTGAGGAAGAGCATTCCATATCGTTTGTACGCGTACCCAAAGTTCGTCTGCAGACGCAACAGGACGAGGATCACGAGCAAGACGCCGACCAATGACATCCCACACATGTTCAATTGGCGACATATCCGGGGAACACGCAGGCCAAGGAAGAAGCTGTACCTGCTGCGCTGCAAAGAAGGATTTAACAATCCGAGCAGTATGAGGGCGGGCATTGTCCTGTTGAAATACAGCGCCTGGCAAGCTTTGAAGGAAGGGAACAGCTTCGGGCTGTAGAACTTCACGGATATACCGGTTGCTGTTCAGATTGCCCACAATTCGTAGCAATTGAGATCGTCTATGATATGCTATGGCGCCCCAGACCATAACTCCGGGTGTTCGTCCACTGTGGCGTTCGATAATGCACTCCGGAAGGTGGCGTTCACCGGCATAGCGTCTGACACGAATGCGGCCATCATGGTACCACAAATTAAAGCGGGATTCGTCAGAAAACACGACATGCTGCCAATCAGCACGCCAGTCTCTATGCTGATTGGCCCATTGTAGCCGCAGGCGGCGATGGTCGTGCGTTAGGGGGATCCTGTATAAAGGAGTCCGTGCGCGCAGTCCACACTGCAGCAGACGTCTACGAATTGATGAAGCACACAATGAAACACCTGTAGCTATTGACCACAGTGCTGCCAATTGTCTAGAGGAAGCTGTACGGTCCGTCCGCGCCATGCGGACCAGGTGTCTATCATCGCGAGCTGACGTCACATTTCGGGGTCCACTCCCGGATTTCCGAGTTGTCCGACACTCGTCCGTCCACTGCTTCCAAACGCGCATCACTGTGCTGCTGTTACGCTGCACACGAGAGGCTACTGCACGATACGACAATCCAGCTTCACGAAGGCCGATGATTCTCCCTCGTTCAAACTCTGTAAGTTGTTCAAATCTCGCTCTCTTTCGTCGACGAGGCATAAGTACAGATTGAGTTAACGTTTACCACTAGCAGATAACCACCGATAACCATACACGCCTCGCTACAGCCGTCTATTTATTCGGATCCATCAGCCGTTCAGAGGGCGCTGCTCAGAATACGCATGCGCTACGGATTTGTAATTCTAATCATTTGCATATCATGCGCTACTTTGCATTTCCTGAAAATTTCAGCTCACTCGCGTAAGTCCTTCATGGTGTTGCAATTTTCACAAACGTGAGTGTATAAATATGTCAACTCCAATTGTATACAGTGAAACCTCGTTACAACAATATTTTAGGGACCAAATAAATATATTGTTGTAGAGAGGCATATTGTTATATCAAGGGCCCACATATTTTGAGCATTTAATAAGAGTTTTTTTTTTATTATTATTATTAGTTTAAGGTGCATAACATACTACTTTTAAGTCTATTTTTAGAAGAAATTAATTTGTAAAATACTAATAATAGTGGTTTAAATACTAAAAAAATAAATAAATAAGATAAATTCAGAAAATAAGCACAGAAATATTCACATACCTGAAAACACTTTTTATTGAAAATAATACAATATTTTTGTTTGTTTATTCATTTTTTTAACTGTTAAGTTAACCAATACTGTATGCATTGAGTCTAGTGCACGAAAATGTTCTTCATTTGTCGACGGAGGGCTTGAAAAAAATGTCCGTAGAGAATTCACAGATTGAAGAGCTTCCTGGGATGACAATAAGGACTGCGATGGACCTGTATTATCATCATCATCATCTTCATCATTGTTTCCTATCTCATCAGTAATTTCAGAGAGAATATCTTCATCAGTAACTCCTGCGATGATCATCTGTTAAATAGTCTTCTATACTAATTCCAAACTTTTTACCGCTTGTTTCCTCAAGTTGGAATACGGATTTTTTGATGTGCAAAACACATTCTTGATCATCTGAGAGATCATTGTCTATGGAATTTTCATCATTATCAGATTTCTTATCTTCCATAACACAAAGACCGGCCTTTTTCCAGCAATTCCGAATGGTTTTT